>PVJA010015688.1:0-45700 GCA_004027025.1 Myocastor coypus
CTGATCTTGGTCCAAATGATCTCCACCCATACTTGTTATCTTACTCTTTCTGAGACAGAGTCCTAGTAGTCTAAGAAGAGAACTATCTTTTATCATTGTGCTTTTGGAAAGGCCAGAGACCATCCACTATAGGCCATCAGATGTAGAGAGGGGGCTGAGATGCCACAACAAGGAATCTCTTCTTAGTTGGCTGCAAACCTCGGGAGCTGGGGCATGTCTTTGTCACTGTTAATTTGAAATACTCCATGTTTTCTGAGGTTGCTGTTTAAAACCCATTGTTTATTTTATTTTTTCAGAGCTAGAGAACATTTAAAGTAAACTTTTCTGTTTAATGTTTTCTTTGAGAGCAAAGGGCTCTCTACTGGCTTTTTAAAAAAGTAGCGATGCCGATAGCTAAGACTTCCAGAGAAATGCAGTTTGTTTAAAGTATGTAATTGTTTGCATATTTTAGATAACCCAAAAGTGGAAGTTCTGGTAGGGAGTTAGTTTATATTTATGAGCAGATGTCCATTAGAGGGTTTCATATTATACAGAATTGTTTTGTTCACAGACCTTTCTGCCATTAAGAATCTAGTTTGGTCTGTGCTGCCTATAAACAGGGAAGGAGAGCACAAGCCTCCTACAGGGAGTTACCTCAGCACTTCCCCTGAGATGTTTATGAAAGGCATAGTGTGGGGAAGATATTCCCATAATAAGGCTTCTCCACTGTCACATTTTCCAGTGACAAGTCTGAGTTAGCTCTGCACTCACATGCTGTCAAGGCTGTGCAAGGAATTCCCTGTCTTACTTCACCCACAAAGAATGTGTCAGGACTGTTCAGCGCAGGCATCTGCTGGGATGCTGCAGAGTAAGTGTCACTGCTTCTCACCACATTGCTGGACCTATCGAGCCTTCCACAACCTCCAGAGAGTTCTACACAGGATGGATGTCGGTGCCTTCCCCAGCAGTCCAGTCCGTAGGGAGCTTTCAATGTTATTTCTATATCGGGCTCCACGGGATGGGCGAAAAGTGATTGCATTAACTAGCTGCCCCTATGTGTCCATAAACTTACTGAGGGGAAAAATGAGACAAAGGAAATTAGAAAAGAATGGTAGCCTATGGAAGGTGGCATGTTAATGGCCACACTCCTTGCTAGTGTCATGTCCAGTGACCAGTGTTCTTGATACTTTAATCTGCTATAAATGAGAACCCAGCGTTGGGAAGCTGTGCTGTAACAGGTGCCTGTAAGCTCTGGAGAACTGACTGTGCCAGGACCTCCTTGCACTGTGTGAGTCTGCGCAGGGTTAGCCATGCTTCTTTAATTTTAAAGACCCAAAGTCTCTTATCTAAAACCCTTAGGGTCAAGTGAATGTTTAAATTCAGCTTTTTATGAAATTATAATAGTAATGCAAAAAGTCCAATGGTGGCTTTTTGTGGGCTAGGCAGAAGGTAAGAACAGGCAACTACTGTTGACTAGGTATAGAATTTATAATTTACAGAAATGAATTCTGTTGGAAATTGCTTTCATAGCAATATTAATGTACTTAAAAGCACTGAACTGAGTACATAACAGTAGTCAAGATGGTATTTTTTTCACACAGTCCTGGAGAAGGAACCCAGGGTCTTACGTATAAAAGCAAATGTTCTACCTCTGAGTTACATTCTTCACCCTCAAGATGATATTAGTGTGATATGTATTTTATTAAATTATTCTTTAAAACTCATTTGGCCCATATATTCTATATTACTGAGCATCCGTAGCAGGGCCTGGGGTAGTCACCTTAGTCCCTAAATAGCATCGTTTTCTGAGCCACATGGTGAGTAGGGAGGACCATTGCTCTGTCTCTGGGAGAACTGTCCTTTGGTCTATTGTTACTCTGGCTTAGGTAGAGCATCTCCAATCAGGTGAACTCTGTCTTCCTTCTCTCCAAAGCCACTAGCAGCTTTTGATTGGGACTGTTCCCATGAGGACATATGCAAATTGAAGGGGTCTTCGATACCTCCGGTACCTTCCCAGGAGACCAGAGAGCAAAACAAATCTGAATCCTGATGGAGATGATGAGATAAGAGCTTCTGGTTCTCACATCATCAGTCATCTTCCCTGTCCTTTGAGTTAGGATCTTGTACAAAAGCTTCCTGCAGACTAAGTCCATGCCAGCAACTGTCTGTTTTCCGCTCACCAACTCTGAGATGGCACTGGTCCTTGGGACTTCAGTGCTGCTGATCTTCCTGGAAAGAAGTGCCAGGCATAGCCTGGGGACCCAGAGGAGGCAGTGACAAGGGCATGTCCCCACCTAAAGGTCTTTTGGAGCACAGAATGAGAAGTAGCTGCAGAGACAGTGAGGCTTCTGGTCCTTTCTTTCACTGATTCAGCAGCCGTGAGGCCTGAGAAGTGTAGACAAAGGCCCTGGTTCCCTGTCAGGGTTAGACCTTGGCAATATTTTTAACACAACTCACCACGACTAAGCCAGCCTTCTTTGCTTCTTGGAGAAAATGTCCTGTGTTGTGATAAGTGTTAAATTCAAACGCACACTATACCGACTGCTATACAAACACTGGCACACACCACACATACAAACAAACCCATATGCACATAAATATACACAACACAAAAGACATACAAATTCATACCACTCACAGCTCACAAACAAAATCATAAACATGCTTAGGCATACACATACCACACACATAAACACACACATTTGGCATGTAACCATTCATTTCACATACCAAAAACACTTGCATGAAGACAATGGTCATATTTGCAATACACAAACACATCACATTGGGTGAATTTAACTAAAACGTTTGGTCCTACACAGAAAATAATAGCCCTATTGTAACTCACACTACTAAAATATATGTAGGCTCTATTAAACCAAGTACAAATGTAAGAATAACTGAGTGGAGTGTGTGCAAGGTGGTCAGGGTTTACACGTTTGACTCCCAGAAAAGGAGCAGTGGCTTCGATGCGTAGGCTCTCTGATAGACTGCAGCAGTAGACTCTGACCATTCTTTCCTGTAGATGCTGGGTCCCAACTCAATTTCTAGAACTTCTACCTTGTGCCTTTGATGCTGTAACCCACAATAGTGGGCCAGTCACCTCTGCTGACACATGCACCTGAAGTTCTGCTTCTCAGCTTTAGGTTCTGGCTGGTCCTTCTGGATCAGGATTAGAGTTCCCCTAAGTTTTGTTTGTTCCTCTGATTCTAAATTTTACATATAACTGAGACAGGCAAAATTGTAAGGATCGAGAAGGCCAGGAAATAAAAACCCCTGGGAACCAGATATAGGATTCCTAGAAACATGAGTCAAGATTTAAGATTCCCAAAAGCCTTAATGTATAAGAAACTAGTTAACAAGTATTAATACAGAGTGTATGACCAAAAATGTCAAAACGATTTCTAGCAGTCCTAGCAAAACTGTTATTACTGAACAAGAACAGAAAAGACTCATAATGTAGCAGATGTAAAAGAGTTGTCTCAGTTACTTTTATCTTATTGCTATGACAAAATACCTGACACCCACAACTAAGGAAAGAAAATTAGTGGAGGTTTCAGTTCAGACGAGTGGCACATGGTAGAGAGTAGCAGTTCATGGCAATGGAAACCAGCAAAGCGCAAAGGGAGGAGCAGCAGCTGGGCTTCTAGCAAGCCTCTTCCATCCTCACATTTCTATGTAGATTGTTTACCCAAGGGCGAGAGTAGCATTCACACCCAGAATCCCAGCACTGGATCAGAAATTAATCATAAGCTCTAGAATCCCATCCAAGTGACTGTACGAGGCATTGAGTGGACAACTTGACTCGAACCCTAGCAAGAAGCCACAAAGATCTTCTAACACTATGGCTATGGCTTATGTGTAGATGACAGCATAGACACTGGGGGTTATATAACTGTCCAAATCAGAGAATGACAGAAGTGACCGCAAATGTGGTTCTCTTGATTCCTGGTCCATTTTCTCTAAACTCTGCTGGGAAAAGAGGAAATTTTAAAACTAATGTGTGTATATATATATATATATATATATATATATATATATATATATATGTAATAACTCTATCTTTGGCTAATTATTCAGCAATCTCAGGCCTATAATTAATATGTATCAGATTCACTGAATTTTTTGTATGTGAAGCCATTCTAGTCCAAGACCCATTCTATAATTACACAACATGATGCAAAATAAAAAGGAGTAATGACAAGGGGCAGAGAAGTCAATCTTTCTTTCCTATATATTTGAGCCACCACTCCAACCAACTACAGATGGACCACTGCCAGGAGCTTGCAAAGGTCACACTGGGATGCATTCACTACCTAGAAAACGTGTGTGTGAGAAGACCCCAAGTCACCTGCCAAAGGCCAGCTTGGACTGGGTTAAATGGCTGCAGTGCTGCACTCTAAAGATGATGTGGGGTGTGCACTCACTTCTGACCCTCCTGTGTTTACTCCTAGGCTTCCTGGGAGGGCAGACAATGATGATCAAACACAGCGCCTCCCACTATGTGACCTGGCCACTGGCACAGACAATGGGGATTGGAGTAGAAAGGAAGAGTCCAGGACAGACCAGAGAGCCAAGGAGTTAGGGATAAACTGATGGACAACCCAGCCTGGGAATATGAGGAAGTAGAAAGAAGTACTTTTTTTTTTTTTTTTAAAGAAGTACATTTTGGTAGCCAGGCATAGTAGTGCACGCCTGTAATCCCAGTACTTGGGAGGCTGAGGCAGGAGGATTGGTGTGTTCAAGACCAGCCTGGGCTACAAAAGTGACCCCAAGGCCAGCCTGAACTGCATAGCAAGACCCTGCCTCAAAAAAGAAAAAAAAAAAAGTACATTTTGTATAAACTGAGTTCCAGGCCTCAGGCACATGCTTCATTTACAATGCCTCTCTTTCAAACACTGAAAACTTCAAGATGTTTCTTATAGAGCACTAAACGCGAAGAATGGAACTCACTCTTCCAAGGATGGGACCCTGAATGGGCATGCCACTAATAACGTGCCATAGAGCCAGCCCTGGCCAAACCTTACTGGTGTGCACAGTCTTCTGTGTGTGTACAGTATAGCAAACTGCTCGATTTCTGGAAGAACCACATGACCACTATGCAGGTTGTCCAGGTAGTGGATGCTGTGCTTATCTCCT
The DNA here is from genome assembly GCA_004027025.1 of Myocastor coypus. Classification (NCBI taxonomy): domain Eukaryota; kingdom Metazoa; phylum Chordata; class Mammalia; order Rodentia; family Myocastoridae; genus Myocastor; species Myocastor coypus. The sequence continues at coordinate 5,119 of PVJA010015688.1, forward strand.
CAGGTTGCACAACTTGGTGACCACCACAGACTGAGTGGTTTAAAATCAGAAATTTCTTTTCTCAAATTTCTGGAAGCTGGAAATTCAAGACTGAGAAGTTCACAGGCTTGGCTTCTCCTGAGGCTTCTGTGTTTGCTTTATAGATACCTAATTTCCCTGTTGCCTCATATGATGTTACAGGTTAGATCAAAAATGACCACCCCAGAAAAAATAAAAGCCTTATATGTATAGAGGTTGGGATTTAGGAAGGTGATTGAATCGAATAAGCTAAAGCTGACTTGCTCTTAGGACGTAAGGCTCTTGGAGATGGGCTAGATATAGCTCCCTCCCTCGCTCTTCCTCTCTCTCTCTCTCTCTCTCTCTCTCTCTCGCTCTCTGCTTCCTGCTCACCATGATGTGAGCAGCTTCCCTCCTCATAGACCATGCCATTTCTGTGCTGAAGACTTTTTGATATACACTGAAATGTGAGAAAAATAAACCTTTCCTTTCTTACATTCTGAGTGTTGGGTATTGTGTCCCATCAATGAGAAAATGGTCAAGATAGAAACACACCTGCAAAGTTGAAGCATAGGAAATATTTGCAACTAAAATATTAGTCTTTTTGAAAGCCAAATATTTTATATCAGGACAGTAAGAAAGATGTTTTGAGGGTATATAGAATCAGCAAGATTGTACTATTCCCAGGCTGAAGGTTGTGTTAAATGGTAAAGATAAGCTCCCTTGGAAGACTTTGCTCAGAGAAGAGAACCCCAGGCTACCCTTCTTAAGAAGGGTTTCTAAGGGAACTAATTCTGTAGGATTTGGTCCACAGTTTTTAGTTATTCAGAAGTCTTTGAACCCATGACTCATGGGAGCCTGGCTTCTCCTCAAGCTGGTGACAGACCTTGGCATTAACCACATGGTGCCAGTTTTATAAGCAAGCAGAATTCAAGAGTTATAATGTCAAGGAGGTGGCTACCCAGATTGCATGAGAATATCTTGGAACCCAGGCAATGTGCCCTTGAGAAGACAATGTGTGAAGCTGTGAGAGTAAAGCCAGAGGTACAGCAGAGGGCCAAGGAAACTAGAGAATCCAGGAATAATGAACAGCTGAGGAAAGCTAACGGCAGTGGTCTGAGCCAACCCCAAGAGAGAGATCATTAGGCCTGCAATGCTGCAGAGGGATAGCTTCCCAAATCCCTGGAGTTTTCATCTTGGCCCAAATTATTGCAGGTGCGGAACTACAGGACTTAATCTTTGCCTGGCTGAGTTTTGATTGCTTTCTATGCCAGCATTCCTAAATTTTAGAATGTGAATGTTTATCCTGTAACATTGTATGTTGTATGTGATCTCAGTTACTTTTCTCTTGTTGCTGGGACAAAATCCCCAGGACCCAAAATGAAGGAAAAGTTTATTTAGTTAGTGGAGGTTTCAGTCCATACTCAGCTGGCTCCAAGGCAGAGTGGCACATGGAAGAGGGCAGCAGCTCATGGTGGCAGAAAACAGAAAAGAGCAAAGGGAGGAGCAAGGGTTGTGGCAGCTCACAAGCCTCTCTCTCCTCCTTATATTGTATATAGGTCATTCATCCTAGAGCTGATGTAGCATTCACACCCATAATCACCAGATTAGATCAGGAATTAATCACAGATTAATCTAGAAGCAACTGCATGAATTTTCAGGGAGACAACTAGACACAAATTAGAACAAAAGTATTTAATTTTTAAAAATGTTTTACAGGAGCTCACAGCTAAGTGTTTGCCCAGAGTTTCAGAGGAAACTCTGGACTTGGAGTTTTCAGCCATTTTGGAACTATTCAAACTTTGTCAGTTCTTGGAGATCATTAAATACAACCTACATAAAGAGATGCAGTGGGTTTTGAGGGGCTAGAAGTACAACGCTATAATTAAAGAATGGGTCCCCCAACTTTCCTGTGCTCAGAAGTTAGGGTTTTAAAGGTGATTGTACTATGGGGCCGCTACAGTTAACTTACTACTAACTGGTGGGCCTCGGCAGGAGTAGGACTCTAAGGAATGACTTTGCTGATCACTTCTCTCTCTGTTTCAGTTATGCACCTCCAGAGCCTCCTGCCATGCTCTCTCTGCCTTGGAGATTGGCATCATGGATTAAAAATGAAAAACCAACCTCTCCTTTAGCTTGGGGGTATTAGGTATTGTGTTTCAGTGATAAGAACACGGCTAGGCTACGTGGCGTTTCCCATGCTTGGGTCTGTGTTCAAATTTCCTCTTCTTATAGGAATCTATTTAGAATGAACTACATTGTACTCTAATGATTACATTTTAATATAAAAATATCCTTTTAAAAACTCTATCTCAAAATACAGTCACATTTTAAGATACCAGGGGTTAGGACTTCACCATATGAATTTTTGGAGACACAATTTTCACAGTAGATGCTAAATCTGTGAGGCCAGTGCCCAATATGACATATCCAGAGCAGTGTCCTCTACAATTTGGCCCATAGGAAATAGCAAATTAGTATTTCTTAAATAGAAATAGGGAGCCAAGATATATTATGTATAGGAACAAATTGTCTATTATGAATATTTCCATGATGTACAACCAAACTGCTCTATTTCTTTAATTTTAAAAAAGTGAAAGAAGACCACCCACACTCAATCAATGTAAACACAATTTTAAACGTCCTAATCACTAACATATTGAACCAGAAAGAACTCTAGGACTCTATTTTCTGCATTTGGAGGGCGAAGTTTATAGCCTTTAGTATTTAGTAGTTTCTTCACACATCTGATGTCAACCTTTCCCACAAGGCGACGTTTATGGTTATTTGTAATACCTTCAGCTGCTAAACAGCAGTATAACTGTTGAGATAGGAGTAGAATTATTTGCTATCCAAATGTAGTCAATAACAATAAAGTTGTAGAACAAATACAGAGTTGGCAATTCATTTCTATAAAAGAACACCTTTGCCTTGCTTCAGAGATTCAGAGTGTTCTTGGTTTTCTTACTTGCTAGCCCAGGCAGGACCACTGTTTGCTCATATCTGCAGCATCCCACTATAATACATACCATTCATTCATTCATTCATTCATTCACTGAATCACCAAACATGTAACATGTAATTACTAAACAAAAGACACTGGACTTCATACTCAGAATACAAAGAAGGAAATTAAATGCAACTCCAACATGATAATAACAACGAAGCTATGATTCATATTTTTTATTACTCAGACATTTATCTTTTACCAGGTGCTTATTATTATGGCACGCTCTGTCTCAGACATGGAAAATAACACAGAGAACAAAAGCAAGGATGTATTTCCCTGCATGGAGCTTACTTCTGGTTGAAGGAAGACAGCAGGAAATGAATAAGTAGATTAAATGACATCAGGTAATTAAAAGTGATGTGAAAAAGATTTAAAAAGACAAAGGATTAGCAAAGTGAAAGAGAGAGGTATATCTTAGGTATTGGTCAAGGGCATTTTCTCTAATTAGATGATTTGGGGCCAAGATCTAAATAGTATGAGAGAACCAGCCATGAAGATATCTGGGGTTGAGGGTGTTATTCTAGGCTAGTGAAACAGCCAGTGGGAGGTCTTGTAATGAAACCATTTCAAGGAAGATGAAGGAGATAGAGAAGGGGAGATGAGGTAGAAAATAATGAGCAGTTACAACAAAATACAGAATGAGCTGAAACAGGAACTCACCAGTCTTCTGAGGCAGTCTAATGTTAGCAAAGATATCCTTAGGCGGGAAAGCAAATTTATTATTATTTTTTTAAATTTATTTTTTTTAATTTTTTTTTTCTTGTTTCAGAACCTTTATTTGTTTATTCACTCATTTTTATGGCCAGCTCAGCCTGCCGGAGGGCAGGGCTGGTGGAGCATGTGGTGCTGGGGATCGAACCGCGGTCCCGGAAGCCACCCAAGCTTTCCCAAGCAGGAGCTTTAGACCACTGAGCCATCCCGCCAGGTCCCGGGAAAGCAAATTTAAAATGAGACAGCGGAGATGCCAGACATCTGCTTAAAGTACCTTTCACTTAGTGTACTCTGCACTCAATCCATCCTCCCACTGTCTATGAGAAGCCGGACACTAAGTCGGCTCTAGGTTCAGAGACGAGCAACTGTCTGCCAGGGTTTCTGTGGTCATCTGACCTGGACCTCAGGCCTCACATCCATGTTCATCCCCTAGAACTTTTACCCTGTCTAGGTTTATCTACAGAACCTACCTGCTCCTCAGTGCCTGAAAACTCTCAGGCCTTATATCTATATTCTTTTACAGTTCAGCATTTTAAAAAACTTTATTAATTTTAATAAGAAAGCAATAACAATGAGACAGTTTCAAAATACACTAGTAGAATAGCCACAATAATTAATACAATGCATACTGTTGTCTTCATACTGTAGTTGTTCAGTGTATAAGCCACAGATATGATAACTTTTCTAAACACTATTGGTACAAATACTTCTTCTCATTGAACTAAGAGAAAGTAGTTGTATGTATAGTTCAATAGTTCACAATAGCAGTGGGTTATCAGGAGAACTGACAATGTTGGAAACTATTGACTTGAGCCTCAGCATATTAATATAGCTTTACTTTTTATACCTCATGGTTAAACTTTTCTGCTGGAAAGTGATCGATGATGTATAGCATGCCTAAGGAGAGTCACCTAGAGAGAAAACATTCTCTCAGGTTTTCACAGAGAGCAAATTGGTCAAGCAATTGCTGTGGCTCATCCAGATGGCTGACGCTGAAAAAAAAAAAATCCTACAAAACACTATATGGTTTCAGGGTAAATCCTGAGTAAATTTGTCTGACCTTGTCAGATACAAAAGTTACATTTTTTGTCATTTAGGTCCTGCTTTACCTGGGTCTATAGTTCAGTATTTGATCCCTTTTTGTACCCTAAATATCATGTTCCCAGCGTAAGAGCTTGCTAAGTAAAAGAAGTCACTCATTTCTTTTTTTTCTATTTGTATCCATCAACTGTCCATGCACTCCTTTATCCACACATGCTCTACTTTTTGCTTCCCAAATAAGATTCTTAAGTGGGCCTTTCTTGAGCTACTGCATTTGGTCAGGGGTTCCAGTTTTTGGCATGTCTTTGTTCCGTATCCCTCTGCAGCCAAGGGGTAAGCAGATGTTACTGCTAGTCTGTGGCCCATTCAAAGCACACTAAGTTTCTTCAGTAAAGTGTGAGCTTTCTTAGGGTTAAACTATTTTCATATAGATAATATGAAAGCGTTCAACAAACTTTCAAACTTATAGGGTGCTGGTAAGCTTAAAACAAATAAATTGAATGTTTCTGAGTTCCTGTTCTTTCCACGAACTCTGCTAGACCATAGGGACACACCTGGGCATAAGCAGACAAACTTCCTGTCCTCGCCCTACTTTACCACATACACATGGATATAGGCAGACACTCGTCATATGGTAGAACCTATGGCAGGCGAGGACATCATTGACTGAGTGGTAGCAAGGTTTTCAAATGGTAGCCATGCACTAGTCCTAAAGTCTAACACAAGCATCCCATGAAAGCACTTGGAGAGAACAGCATTCAGGCAGAAAGAACCTAAGCATACAGACCAGAAGCAAGGAGAAGCAATGATTCTTTGAGAAAGGAAAGTGACCTGAGGGTGGTATAGTAAGTCTACTTGGAGTCAGAAAAGATAACACTGGAGAAATAGGCCAAGGCAGCACAAAGAAGAAACTGTTACAACTTATTTAAGCACCAGAGAATTCTGGGAGTCCAGGCAGTCTTCAGGCATGGGAAAGATAAGATCCATGATTTAGAAATATTCTCCAGCTTCCCACAGGAGAGAGAAGGCACAGGGAGAGTCACAGGGAGGCTGGGATCCCAGTGAGAGTTAGCCAATGTTGACAGAAGAAGGCAGACAATTCAGAAAGCTATTTAGAAAGCATCTTGTACTCTAATCAACTACTATGAAGACAACTATATGCATTGTATTAATTATTGTGGCTGTCCTACCAAAAAAAAAAAAAAAAAAAATACTGATGGAGATTCTTAGGACACTTGTCTTAACTATTTTGTTTACATAAATGTATGTTTTGCCCCTGAAAAAAAAAAAAAAGAATGACACCAGTTTTGGTAATCACATGGGTTGAAAGAGGGCATGTATTAAAGAAAAAGACATCACGGGTTTGTCACATACAGTTTTTGAAGACAGAAGTTGAGTCATTTGTGGGGGTGAACATGATTTTCCTACCAGAACCACTGAAGGCCCCATGGTTGAGCAGCCCAAAGTTGTGTCAGAAGACCTGACATTTGGTCAGGACAGTAGGACAAAGCTTGAAGATGATAGAGTAAGAGAGTTTTCTTCTCGCTCCTACCCAAGGAAGGTGGTATGTGGTAAAGGGCACAGCTAGGAAGAACTTACATGACATGCAATTGAAAAAAGTCCATGAATGATCGCAACGATTACAGTAAAAGACACACTGAAGACACATTGCCATTATTCCAACTCAAAAGTTCCCCAGCACTACAAACATACTTATGCACCATTCTTGTCACTCTGTAGCAGTTCTGGATGTCCTTTCATGAACACCTTGAATTGATTCAAAATGTGTAGTTCTTGTGGTAATCATGACTTTGAGGAAGAGCAAGAAGTTGTGTAGCTCTGGATCCAGTGAATAAGGTAGACAAGGACACACTGCAACATGTTCACAAGTCTGCCTTTTGGGTGGATGGCATTTGGCAGCAGCACTGACTGAGGCAGTACCCCTAGTTCCAGCCTCCAGCTCTCTAAGAAGAGCTGCTTGCCCATACACATGGGTGACAGACTGCCCGAAGGGGACTTCCAGAACTTATTCAGAAAGTAGCAAGAATAATGAAGAAAGCATGTTTGAAGAGAGGAGGAATATTTTGAGAATTAACTGTGATGTGTCTTTTACAGTGATACAAGTTTAAATTTAATTGTGGACCCTATATTTCAACCACACAGCATATATCTACCTTCAGAGTTGATGCAAATGGTATATAGCTTAGATGGCTAATCTTTCAAGTAACATTTTCAGAAGAACTAGGGTTTCTTGTCCAATAAAAGAGCCATCTATTGAGTAAAACCAGCCCAAACTAACCCTATGCCACATTGATTTGATGACCCCTGGCAGCCCAGAGTAACTTCCTATGTCCTCTCTGCCTTCTGAACTTTACCATCATGTGAGTGCTGTCCCAGTATCCTGCTGGCATAGCTAATCACAGGATCCCCTGGGAGTGAAAACACAAGTAAAAAAAAAAAAAAAAAAAAAAAAAATGCTATGATTTCATGGAATCTGCCTGGAAATATATGTTCCTGGAATGAAGAAACACTCAACAGATTGTTCAGTCCTGAGAAAATGCAAAAGAGATGATTACAATTACAATGTCCAGTTAAGAAAATGGGGCCGAGAAGATAGCTCAGTAGAATAAGCACTTGCCTGGCAAGCACAAGATTCTGAGTTAAATCCATGGTACTGCAAAAAGAAGAAGGAGCAGGAGAAGGAGATGAAGAAGTAGAAGGAGGAGGAGTAGGAGGAGGAGGAAGAGAAAAAAAAGAAGACTTTCAACTGGATAAATGAGTATCTCAGAGGTATTGGGCAACTTTGTAGAGATCTCTGAGATTTCTGTCACTCTGAGTTTCCAAAGTCTTGGTTCTGGATTTTGCTACACCTCAAAAGTCAAAAGGGTTATTTTTTATCTCTTCTATATTCATGCAGTAATTTTTTCTCCAAGTTCTATTCAATGATCTTATCAATCTCAATAATAAAAGCTTGAAGAACATTATCAATCCTCTTAACAATAATTAAATCAGATTAAGTATATATTTGGTATATGTATATTATGTAATGTATAATATGCATAAAAATACAAAGAGGTGCATATGCTATGCCACTAAAGAATTTTTTTAAAAATATGTATAAAAGACATGTTAACCATTTCATAGAATAGCATAGCATGGACTATAACTGCCTATAATCATTAGGCAATAAAGTAATAAAGAAATTCAAGATAAGCCTTAGAAAGATTATGTTAGAAAGTTTGATATTAGCCAAGGAAAACTAATACTGCTGTGATGCAGACCACTAGGAAGCAGCCCTGAGAACTTAACCGATGGACTTTTCATGTTTGCTTATGAGTGTGTCAAAGCATAGGCCGCTTGTCTGGAAATGGTCTACAGACTCATTAAGTGAACCTCTGTGAGTCACTAATCCCTACTGAGACATATAATGGCAGGTGAAGCCAGGAAGCCTCAAAAGATAAGACAAGAGTCGCAGATGGAGACTGCAGCCTCAGGCATCTCACTCCTGGGCCGATCAACTTAATAGCTTGTTTGGAGAAGTGCTTCAGTGGTTCTGCCCTTCTTGAGTACTCCTCTCTTCTCTGACAGCTAAATAAATGTGAGCTGCCCAGACAAGGTCTTGGTCGTAGCTCATGAAGAATCTCAAATTCTATGGGAGAGCTTTGATCCTCCTGGGAGCCCTGAAATCATTCAATTGGTTTCTTTTTATTATTATTGTTTTCCTGTATTTAGGACAAGCTCTACAGGGTCTCACTACATAGATCAGACTTGTAGTGACTCTCCTGTTGACAGCTTCCCAAGTGCTGGGATTATAGGCATGTGCGACCATGCCCCATCTCAACTGCCATTTCAGTGTGCCCTGGCGGCAGGGCCAGGGCCAGGTCAGGGCTGGCACTGCAAGCCAGTAAAGAATCCCGGCTGCTGTGAATAGGCTCTTTAATCCACTGAGCTATCAGGCTGGCCCTGTATCTTTTTTATTTAACCTTTGCCACACACTGGCTTGGCAGATTGCAGACTTGATGATTCTACCACATCTAAGGGCCATCATTAAGTTGTTAGTGGTATCCACTAATTCCACTTAGAGTCAATAAAGAACATGGCATTCACTTAGAATGAACTTCAGTGAGCATGAGTTACTAACAATTTTATTATGCTATGGGTATTCATTGATATTTAATAATTTCTGTACATGTAGTTTTAAAAGACACTCAAAATTTTCCAAATGACTTAGATAATCCCCTTGAGATTTTTTTCACAGTATGGTAGACAAGATATTCTGAAAAACTCTTTCAATATTTAGCACCTCATAATACTAAAATGTCAACACAAGAAGAAAAAAGCAAGAAGCTACAAGCAGGAAAGAAAACAAATAAAATCAATTTAGGAAAATTTTCAGCAAGAAATGAAAGACAGTTTCATGATGTGCGTGTGTGTGTGTGTGTGTGTGTGTGTGTGTGTGTGTGTGTGTGTAAGTGGCTAGGCCTCAGCAGTCCCCAGTTATGCAAACACTAATGAAGGATCCCCATGACTGTATTTTTTGCCTATGCTTATAACTCACAATCATTTGATTATAAAGAACATCATCCTAGATAATCTTATGGGCTTGGTACGACCATTGAAAGACCTTACCGGCAAGGCTGAAGTTTCCTACAAGAAAGAAGTCCTGCCTATGGACAACTATCTCAGCTTTCACTCTGCAAGTACGGCTATGTGTTTCTGATGACCCGGATGTGCATGCCTAACCCCACTGTTGCTTGCGTCATAAATCTTTCATCATGCAGGACCTGCAGGTCTGCTTCTCTGCTTGAACCTCATCTGATGCACAGCCTAAGCAGCTAATCTCAGGCTCCTTCCATTCTGTACATATTTCACTCTAGGCAGACGGGTCAAGTTCAGTTTTCACTTCATGAAAGGTCAGATTGGAGACTAAATGCAAAAGCAAATCAAAAAACAAAACAGTGAGGAAAATCTAAACTTTTGTTGTTGGGGCCCCAGCTTTATGTATGAGAGAAAAACATTTCTTGAGGATCTCCATTTTAGGCCCAAACTTAGGACTATTCACATGAACTTTAACATGAAGAATAGTGAGGTTCTGCTTCATATTACAGTGACAAAATTTAAATGTGAGGCTATCAGTATTATACAAAAGATGCAGTGGGAACATATTCATTGCTATTGAATATAAACTTTAAAAAGAAACTTTGTATTATCTGATAAAGTCATAAATGTAGATACTTTATGTGGATTTATTTTGCTTTATTCTGTGTTTGTTAGGTATTAGGGGGTAGAAACTAGGGCCTTTGCACTGAGCTACATCCTTAGCCTTCTTGGATTTTTTTATTTGTAGGTGTGCTTCACTAGTTTGCTAGATTTCCAGAGCTGGACTTGAATTTGTGGTATTCCTGCCTCAGTTTACCAGAATGCTTGGATTACAGGCCTGCACCATCATAGTCAGCTTATTTATGTTATTGGTTTTATTCCATTCAGCATGCAATAGGGTACCTACTAGTAGAGTAAAAATCCCTATAAACTATGTAGTAGAAAATATGAAGAACAATCTTTGCTACATACTATGCAATAGCTCAAACCTGGAGACAGTTGAGAGATAAAAGAGATTGGTCATCTGGTCAAGAGCAGATGAATCATATAACAAAATTCTACAGCAGGAAACATGAGTGAATTACAACTCCATAGAAATGGACTGCAACTTCAACATAATGTAGAGTTAGTTACCAAAGCTCAGTACATGGATATGTGTTAGGATTCCATATCTCCTCACAGTTGGGTAGCGGGTGGACACAGAATACCTACTTACTGTAGACAAAGAACTAGACTCACAGTGGCACCTCTAGCATTTAGGGGAACACACTATTTATTGAACAAATGAAACAAAACAAAATAACACCACTTATAGTCTTCCAAAAACAAACAGAAACTTACTGATGAAGGAAATCTGTAGGAAATAAAAATAAGGGACAGATTTTAGTAAATATAATTGATACATTTACTGTTTGTGGCAGAATGCTTTTCACATAGTAAACGTGACCATTTTATATAATCATAATAGTTCAATCTTCCAGCATCACCTAGCCTGAACATAAACAGTATGTTAATGTTGGCTAATGACACAGTCACCATGAATTAATTCCATCATCTCTGCAAGGTATCAGGGTACAAGGACACTGCAATTACTGGCTCAGAAAGACCAAGTATATTTCACTCTACCAATATTTTATAACTTTAATGGTCATGTATAGTTTAAAAGTATGTATGAACACATTATATTTTTTAATGTGTTTGCTATGATTCAAACATTATTGTATGGAAGAGAGATGGTTAGAAACAACTAAAATTTCTTTGATATGTAGAAAAGACACATTTCTTTTATTTATTTATTTATTTATTTTTCTTTCTATCAGTGTAAGAGAGTAGCAGGCAGTATTCCCTCCTGGCGTTTTGGGATATGGAACACTCTGTCCATTTCATCTCAATAATTTACTCAGTTTCTTCTTTGCACCTAAAATTAAAGTGTGTTATACATTGTTAAAAGAGGGAATTCCTATTCTGTGATAAAAGATTTACATTCAAGGAAGGCATAAAGAATAAAGAGGTGGCCACATAACGCACTTGTGGCACTTTAGACTTATGACTTGCTCTATTCTGATACTATTTATCCTAATGCATTTGTCAATTATTCCCAGATCCACAGCTCTTTCTTTGGTGGAAGGTGGTTGCACAAGCCATGTTCACAAGAGCTCCTGACGCAGTGGGTCAAACTGATATTCTGAGGTTCTAAAGAAGTTGAAGACAGACCCACTGTCTTTCAGAAAATGTGTAGAGAAATTTCCAAGACAAATATAATTCTAGGATGGGATTAGGTGAGATTTTGTTGACATCTAAAGTCTTCAGGTTGTCCTAGAAGTGCAATATTAAGTGGTATTACAGACATTATAATTGTACTGCATGTGACCTAATAGGGACTATGGTATTTTTTAATTGTACTTTTTTCCCCACCCTTTTATTTTTCCCCTCATGACTAAATTTCTGCTATTCTTAATTAATTTTTAATTGACTTATCTCAGAAAATATAGAGATGTCTGATATGGGTGGATGAGACACCATCTTAACTCATTGTACAGCACAATTATACCTATTAAAAAGTTGTCCAGCCAAATTTATTCAATGTCTTCAGAACTCTCTCAGCTACACTGGGAATCTAGACCTTAGATTCAGTCTAAAACATCTATAGTATGTTCTCTACCACCCAAGATATAACAGGAATTGGGCAATTACCTAGGAGAGTCCACCAATGATGTGCAGAGAGTCTTGGAGATTTCCATTGAGATTAATTTATCTGGATTAGTACCTTCAGCAGTCAAATCAGCTAGATGATTTGCCTCTTCTGCCAATTTTTGTTAGAAGATAATGTGTTAAATTATCTAACTTAGGACCATGTTATAATTGCTCACTAAGGGTAAAGAATTAAAGCAGTTGCCCAAGTTTATGTGTAGGAAACACAGAATGAAGGTCTCTTATTGCTAACATACACTGCTGAGATGGTAGAGGAAACTCCCAGGAAAGTTGCCAGTGAACAGAGACCAGCGAAGTCCATGGAGTAGTTCCTTGTCCACTGTCCTTCTGTCCTCTCTGCAAAGCTCCCCTTCTGAGGTTGCTCAACCCTTACCAGGATCTACCTTCCCTAACTCCATCATCATCTGGTATCTTCCCTCTGAGGTCCATGTTCTAACAGCTTAACATATAAAGTTATGTTATTTCTTTTGTCAATTGTCATTCTGGTATTATTTCTTCTAAAGAGACAAACATATTTCATTTAAGGGGATGTCTCAATTATTCATATTTTTTTTACATTAAAGATCATGTGGATCACGGGGGAAAAAATAAACCTGGATCAGTATATCTGTGAAAACTACCTTGACTATTTCAGACAAGGGAGAGAAGAGCTGCTCAGGTCTGGTCAACACATTAGTACAGGGAAACAGCTCAGTGAACACCAACTGTAACACAGTGCAATCAAACTAGCTTCACTGAATTTATCATCTGACCATGTGGTAATGTGTTTCTTAAGTCTTTCTTCACAATGCCATTATCAACATCATCAAAATTTTTGTCTATCTTCCCAGAATTATGTGACAAGGTCTCTGGTAATATTCCACAACATATATATTACCATTGCTAATATTGAAAATACATGTTATTTAAAAGACTTTCCTTGAGCATAGCCAGAAAAGTCATATTTTTAAAACCAATGTACAGTTAAGAGTGCCACACTAGTGTCCTCATCCAATGTGAAAGGATGTGGGAGAGGCTGTTATCCTCTTCTTATTAAGAATACAAGCTGGGTGTGGGGGTGCATGCCTGTAATTCCAACACTTGGGAGGCTGAGGCAAGGGGGTGGATGTGAGTTCAAGACCAGCCTGGTCTACAAAAGTGAGGTCAAGGCCAGCCTCAACTGCATAGCGAGATCCTATCTCAAAAAGACAAAAAAAAAAAAAAAAAAAAATCAAAGAGGGCTGACCAATTAGCTCAGTGGATTAAAGCACCTGCAAGCAGGTGCAGGGGCCTGGGGTTTGATCCCCAGGCCTTCCATGCCAACCCCAGTGCTTGGACACAGTGAGACGGCAATTGAGACTGGGCATGGTGACACATACCTGTAATCCCAGCTCTTGCGATGCTGTGAAAGGCAGATCACTATGAGTCTAATCTAGTAGTGAGACTCTGAACCCCTGTAGACCCTTCCCTAAAAATATGAAACAAACCCAAACAAATTGAACATTGAAAAATGAAACAATTTGTACAAGGCTCATGCTTTCCAACAACAGAATACAGTGGAGATTACAGATTTGAACAAGAAGACAACATGCCTTAATAAAAGAACCAAAAGAGAAAACTGCTGCCCTTGTAAGATATTTAGGTTACAATACCCTTTAATCCGCAGGTTGGATCCTTCGTCTCTGTAACTCTCTGCTTCTGGTTCTTGTAAATGATGTGTGGGTGGTATTCTCCCTGGGCGAGTGGATGCTTTTTAACAGGCTCAATGAAAAAGTCTCCGTGTGGTAGATGGAAAAATCCAGTCTGTAAATATATTCAAGAAGGTTTATTTAAATAAATTCTATATAAAAGATGTTAGGAAAGTGTAATATCATGTCTGCAGAAGGTGAAATATCATGTGGCTCTTGATCATCCCTGCAAGCCTTAAGCCAATGCTTTCAGAGTCTGTCATCTCTATTCTTGGAAGAGATACACAAATATCTTGATGAAATGTTTTGATAGTCACAATTTTTAACTTTTTCAATCTCTTTGGGGTTTTAATGAAGAAAGTTCACATGTATACATGGATCCAAATTGTAGCACATAATTTTTTAAGCTCATGAGTCCTGTTTAGCTTCATTGCTGGATATCCATGGATCTCAGATTAATCAGAGCTACTACTGGCCTAATTACAGAGGTGATACCCAGGCCCACACTTCCTTAATAACTGTTAGAATGCTTTTGTGAGTGCGCACCCTACCTCCCCTTGGCAGAATTGCTTGACTGGAAGTGTGCACTTCCACTCTCTACTCAGGAAAACAGAAACATAACAAGGTTAAATGTAGGCTGAGAGTGAGTTTCAGGGGTCCACAATGGAAAGTTCTGTCAAATTCCAATTCACAGGGCTGGGGATGTGGTTCAGTGGTAGAGTTCTTGCCTTATAGGCACAAGGCTCTGAGTTCAATCTTCACCACCACCACCACCACAAAAAAAAAAAAAAAAATCCAAATCAGAGATCTGAGAATCAGTGGTATGCTGTAGAATGCTGGTCAGTGCATAACTCAAACCTAGAAGTGTAGACTTGTTTCTTTAGAGCCCATTAAATGTGATCTAGAAAAGTCCTCTGCTAACCATCTCTTAAGAGAGACTTGGCACACAGAACCATGTCTGTGGAACAAAGGGCTCCCCCTAGAGGACCTCCTTGGGATGTTACATTGAAACAGAAGCTCAGACTAGGTAATGGAACTAGGTTCAGATTCACCAGGATCCTTCACTTATTGACTCTGTGACCTTGAGTAAATGACTAATTCAATTTCAGATTTTTCAGCTGAAAAATGGGGATAATTGAAGAGTAAATGAGTTAATGCAGGTAAAGGGCTTAGGTCATAGTTTTACCTACCATTACACTCCAAATGCCTAAATATGTCACCTCATGTAGGACAGTCTTTTGACTCAAGATAATAGATCAGTGAATGCGGACTTCACGGAAATAAACCTGCAAACAGTGGAGACTCTAGGGAAACTGTAAAAGGAACCTAAAACGTTCAAGCTCCTCTCTCCACTCTTTAGTGTCCCAGGACTGCTCAGCTCTGCAGGTGAACCTGAAAATGAGCTAAGGAATCCCCCACAGATAGGAGGCAAGAGGGGATCCCTGAAACAGAGAACCCTCTTGTCACATAGTCCTTGCCTTGAATGTCTTTCTAAAGTGTTCGCCACAGTGCAGCCAGTACTATAACCAGACATTCAGATAAGTCTCACAAATGACTTCTTATTTTTATTATTGGTCTTAAACACTTTTAACAACAGACATAACGGGAAGAAAAAGCATTTCATTGAGAGCCGTAAGAACAACTGTGTGACCTTGAATAGGTTACGGAAACTTCACGAGCCACAGAGATGTCATTTAAAAAAAGGATGGTAGAATGTAGTAAGGTGAGTCTAGAGAATGTGTCATGTCTTACAGACGCACAGGGTGATACTTTAGCAACTTCAATAGCTGTGCATCTAACTTTAAATTTGTTTGTATGCTGATATTTCTTAAGAGAAGTGACAGTTTTCTTCTCAATGTCTTTCCCTGTGGGGAACTTTGACACAGGAAGAACTGTCAAGATCCAGCAAACAATGTCAAATAATTGCGGTGGAATAAAAGCAGACTCCATGCAATTTGATTCCATCCCTCCTTTGAATCAGAGCCCAGCCACAAGGAGAATGTGGGCCTGTCACTAATGAGGCTCATTTCTTCCTTGGAAACAAAGCAGAAAGCCAACATTCCTTAGAAACAGCTGGCCTTGGGAGCCCTTTGTGCACTCTCAGTTTGATACTGATGTCCTGGGAGAAACAAAACAACACCAACAGGAAGGATTTATTGAGGCCTTCAGACTTAAATTTTGGACCCTAGTTCTGCAAAACAAATAAGTAGAACTCCACTGAGGAACATGGAAACCACTGTAAAGAGCACATGAATGGTAAAGCCTGAAAGCCAAATCTTTTCCTAAAAGATTTCCATCTATTTGCACTCCTCCACATGGTCAACTTTGCCAGAGGAATACAGGAACCACCTCTTCAGCCTAGGAATTTCTCAGAAACTAGGTAGAGACACAAGCATGATGAGAATTTGCCAGCAGAGAAGCAAGAAAGTGCACATGCGCACGCACGCACACACACACACACACACACACACACACACACGGGGCTGCTGATCCCAGGATCATGAGCGTGTCATGCATAAGGAAAAGAGCACAAGAGTAAATGAGAAGCCATCTCTGGTTGTGGGGAGCATGAGGTGGGAGATTTCTCAGCTAAGCTCTATACTGACTCTCTTTTCTTGAACAAAAACACAATTTCGTGCATCTGATGATGTGGTTTGAGTCTGGGTGTATTCACCCCCAAAGCCTCATGCAAGCATAGGTTTTCTTCTGGAGGCAGCTGAACCTAGAGTCTGTGACTGATTTGTAGCACATTTGCTGGGATTAAGGGTGTTGGGATTAAGTGTGGATGTCGCTGGATCAATCCACTGAATGCATACAATGTAAGTGACAGAAGAGGCTCGTTTATCTTTTCCTTTCTTGCTTCTGTTTTTGGCTATCTTCCACCACCATGAATGGTTGTCCTCTGCCACATGACAACCTGCCTCAGATCCAGCCAAATATGGACTGAAACCTCTATGAACTGTGAGCTAAATAAAACTTTCTTCCCTTAACTTTGAGTGTCAGGCATTTTGTCTCAACAGTGAGAAAAACAACTAAGACATCTGGTATCCAGGAAGCCACTTATTAAGGTCTTCTCATCAGTCAGGAATCAGGTTACACTGGGAGGAATCACATACACTTTGCTTTTTTGCTGGTTTAACAATGCTTAAAATAAGCTGCTTCACAAAATTACCATTTTCTGTAAAGGACTCTGGTTTGGACCTGAAAAAGCCCTCTCTTCTGCAGTCTGCTCACTTCTCTTCTCACGTACTTTTAGATGCAAATGTGGATGGGATTCAGGAAAATATCAATTCCCCAAGGGCTTATTGTCTTTATTCAAAAGAACCCCAATAGAATGAGATTGAGTTTAATGTCTTAGGTACTTTTCTCCTTGTTGGGACAAAATATCCATCACCCACAAGTTAAGGGAGGAAATGTTGATTGATCACACAGTTTGTAGAGGTTTCAGACCATTGTCAGCTGGCTCCAAGGTAGGGTGACGCAGCAGACAGGCATCCCAGAGGAGAGACAGTTCATGGCATGTCAGGCGCAAGACAGCGCAGCAACAAGCAGCAGTAAGCTTGCCTTCTCTTTGTACCTTTAGATACCAATCCGGATACAGGCCTACGGATGGATGCCACTCTGACCCACGGTGGACCTTCCATAATCCACACCTTTAATCTCATCATCACATCCTTAATCCACATTCACACACCCTTATCCAGCCACCTTCAAAACTCACCCACTTATGACTACATGAGGCTTTGGAGGACATCTAGATATAATGTATAACACTGAAAGAGAACATCTCTATTTGTTTTGTTTATTATTTATTATTTGTAAGGGCCTACAGGGTGTTCAGGGTCCCGCTATTAGATCAGACTCGTAGTGATCCACCTGTTTACAGCTTCCCAAGAGCTGGGATTGCAGGCACGCACCACCACACCCAGTCTCAATTGCTGTCTCAGCAAGTCCCAGGGGCAGGGCCAGCATGGCAGGCTTGTGGATCAAACCCCTGCCCCTGAGGCTGCTTACAGGCACTTTAGTCTGCTGAGCTATTTGGCCAGCCCTCTATTTGTTTTAAACAAATTATAGATATCTGTGGCTGTTTCCCAGGGCACTTCTCTAAAAAATCATTTTAAAGAATCTTAATTTTGCAATTATACACATGGAAAGATGTACAAATCTTGACTTTAAAGATTTATAAGTCTTTCATGGAGAGAACAAAGGGAGAGAGTAAACATTACCAGCAGCCAAGAAACTCTGTCCCCCTCATTATCCTGAGTTCTGACACCAATAAATTACTTTTAAGGCTATCCTTACTCTTTACAGGATGTATTATTTGACACAAAATGATGGTCTCCTATCTCAAGTGTGGAAGACTGGCCAATGGAAAAGATTTTATTAAGACAAAAGGATTTCCCAAGGCATATTAAGTTGGACTCATCAAATTATCTCAGTGAGACGATATGTAGAGATGAGACAAAGTTCCCTGGTGCTTTGGTTTGAGCTAGTGGCACTGAGTCTCTCTCTTTCTGAAATCAGGCAATCGCAGATTCCTTAAGACAGTACCTTGCTTAGACAGACACAGGATTGGGGGTTTGATCCCCTAGCTGCTGTGCAGGCCCCACCCGCAGGACACACTGAGATGGCAATTGAGACTGGGCCTGGTGGTACATGTCTGTAATCCCAGCACTTGGGAGGCTGAAAAGAGGAGGATCATTACGAGTCTGATTTATATAGTGAGACCTTGTAGACCTTGTACCAAATACTTATTTTTAAAAAAGTCCCAAAGTGAATAGTTGCCCAAATCTTTCCTTCCCCTGCCCATCTTGCTTAAAATTATTAATCTTAATAAATGTGACATTACCCTTCAGAAAGCAACAACAGCTTGGGATCCAAGGAGAGCTTGGCTGTTCCAACATATATTGAAGGAGTGAACAGGATGCTTTGCAGTCATAGAGCCTAGAAACCTTGAACAGCACCCCCCCTGGTATGTCTTCAACAGTACCACAGTAAAACCTAGCAGCTTGGTTGGTAAGAATCAATGATGTTGTAAAAGATTTATTTTTGTTTGTTTGTTTGTTTTATTTTTGTATAACCAGGAATTGGACTCAGGCCTTTGTGCTTGCCAGGTAAGAGCTTATTCTATAGAGCTATCTCCCCAGCCTTGTTGTAAAAGATTTAAATGGTGCCTCCTGAAGTTATACAGTGGAACATAACTGTGAAAACTCATCATTCTTCCCTAGAAGGAAATTGCTTTTTATTTGAAAGTCTCAGAAGTTATCGAATAACTTCTCATAGTGATAGAGGCACTATGTTCAACATATTTGGAAAAGAAGAACAGAAAAAAATATGGTTTGGGGATAAAAATAAATGTACCTAAGACACTCAATTATAGTATATAAAGCAAAGGATACCTTCTCTTATTGGCTAAATAGAACAGTGGATAAGTGACCCTTTTAGGCCACCAGTATGCATTAGTATGTGACCAACTTGGGCTAAGGTCTCTGAGAAGAGTAATGATCCCTATCTCCAAAGTTCATAATCTAGTTAAAAGACAAGCTAGTGAGATAGCTCAGTGGACTAAGCACTCACTGGCTTAGGCAAATTCAGGGACCAGGCTTGATCCTTGGTACACATGCTGTGCCGGTCCCACCCTCAGGTGTGGTGGCACACACCTATAATCCCAGTACTAGGGTGGTTGAAAACAGGAGGATTACTATGAGTCCAAACTGCATAGTGAGACTCTGTATCAAATCCATTTTTTAAAAAGAGAAAAATACACAATTCTGGCGTCCTTTAAACAGAAAGAGAAGAGACAGCAAGCTCTGTCATTTTGATGGTCTTGTCCCATACCATGGAGCCCATCACCACTGCACACAGCACCAAAGCAGTGGCACTCTTGTTGGTGAGGTGAGTACAGCACTGTATTTCTGTACAGAGATCAGAGAAAGTGGCGTTTTTTGAGAGACTAAGTTTCTATTGTCTGCAAAACATTTGCCTCAATCTCAAAGCCATTGGAGGCTCCTACAATGATCATTTTTCTGGTTGACTATTTGCAAGATACAAGCAAATTTTCCCAATTTAATTGGTATCCAAAGCACTAAATCAGTAAGAAAACTAGGAAGGCAAGAGATTATAGAAGCTTTATTCTACACAGAAGCATCGATGATACCCCTGGCAAGATTCCTCTAGTAGACTAATGCAATGGCAAACAGAAACTCCACAATGACACCCAGGATCTGGACGCAGATTTATTTTACATTGATGGGAATTGGTTGGGAGCATTCCCAATATATTAAGCCCTGATCTCTGAGGGTGTAGAGCTCCTATCAGATAAGCAAGCAAGAAGTACAGAGGCAGAATGGATTGTCACTTGGGGATTGGTTTATGCAATGTCCATCACAGTGACCAGCTATGAAGTGACCAGCTATTTCTAGACCAGAAGCAACCAGACCTGGAACAGGAACTATTACCTGGGCAACTAAAAAGCTAAAGTATACTGGCTGGGGGAGGGGACATTTTTGTTACCGTAATCTTGCACCATAATGCCAAAGGGCACCCTGAGTGGTCTCCAAGGAGACAAAGAAGACAGCGACTGCTAAGTTTAGTGGTTCCTGAAGCTGCTGTCTATGTCTTGACAATCACAGGCTCATGTAATTTGAACAGATATGAGCTCCAAAGGCAGTCTCAGAAAGGCAGTTTTCCGTAGGCACACTGCATCACTGATCACTTTCCTCTGTGGCCCCATAATCTCCTTGAGAGTCACATAGCGAGAAAAGTTCTCTCATGCTTTCACTGAGAGCAAATTGGTCAAGCCATGGCCTTGACTCATCCAGATGGCTGACACTGACAAAAGTCTACAAACTGCTTACATGTTTTCAGGGTAAATCCTGAGGAGATTTGACTGACCTTGTCAGATACAAAAGTCACATTTTTAATTATGTAAGTCTTGCTTTAACTTGGTCTTAACCATCCAGCTGAAAAACATAACCACAAGCTATAAGTAATGCCATATTAATATGCTAAACTGTAAAAAGCTTAAGTCAACAACTTCTGACAATTACCAGTTCTGCTGATAACTCATTACTATTATGGGCTATTGGACTATATTGGATTATTTGGCTGAATTCAAGTACCTACAATTTTTGGACTGAAATCAAGTATGAAAAGGTCCTTTAAAGACTTCTCCAAATACAGCTTCTCTAACTACAGTGGAATACCCATCTCTGACAAAATGGAACAAAAAAGGGGGATATAAGTGAAGGACCATTATATATATATATATATATATATATATATATATATATATATATATGTATATATA
The DNA here is from genome assembly GCA_004027025.1 of Myocastor coypus. Taxonomy (NCBI): domain Eukaryota; kingdom Metazoa; phylum Chordata; class Mammalia; order Rodentia; family Myocastoridae; genus Myocastor; species Myocastor coypus. Next base: position 26,165 of record PVJA010015688.1, read on the forward strand.
TATATATATATATATGTATATATGTATGTATGTATGTATATACAAGAGAGTTAGGATATGTATACTGCTACTTTCTCTTAGTTCACTGAAAAAAAAAGTTTGTACTAATATTGTTTACACAAGATATCTTGTCCTCTGAATCATTACCATGGAGACAACATTAATTACTGTAACTGTAACTGTCCTACTAACCTGTTTTGAAACTGTTTCATTGTTATGTTATCTCTTTTTCCTTATTAAAATGCATAAAAGACAAAAATAAGAAAAGTAGTTTCACATGTTCCATACTGTTACCACCTGCCAGGCAAGTATCAAGATGTACTGCAGACCTGGTCCTTCTGTCCCCCATTGGTGGTGTTCACATAAATCACTCTAATGAAGGTGTTCTTTACCTACACAGGCCAATTCAGTGGCAGCCAGCCCATGTGGCTCATCCTCGAGATGGGGCACAACAGACCAGGCCAATACAACAGAAAAACTGGACTTTTGATTTTCATTTAATGTTAGCATCTTCCATTTAAACACTCATGATAGTGGCTGCTGTCTTGGACTACTTGTTTCTAAAATTTGGTCAGTTGGATAAAAGCATGCTAATTGTCTAATCAAAAGTCTACCATGGCATGAGCAACTTCTCAGTCTTGGGGAATGCTTTTAGGACACTTACCAGAAATAAGCAAGCAAAATTCCAACATTTGGATGTCTTTAAATGAATATTTAAAGCTGGAATCTTCAGTTAATTTAATTTTCAAGTATCTAGGTCAATAATGGATGTCAAGTCCTGGCCTTGTTTTCCTAACAGAAGAAAAATCTGTAGTAGATTTTGTTTCCCTAGAGGAAAAAAACAAACTTTGCAAAAGGCCTGTATTCAACACTCAGTTCCGGTACTACCAAGCAGTGAACAATTTGGACTCTCTGAGATTCCCTTTTCTCATCTGTAAAATGGAGATGACAAAGCATTTTTTGTTGAGGAATTATATTAAAAACTGAATCAGGTAATATATAAAAGTTATTCTAAACAACGCCTACCGCCAAAAATGCTTTTTGGTGAAATTTGTCATATTAGTGCTATCTTAACTACAACTAAATTACTTCCTAACAATTGAATTGTTTATTTCTGAAAATACTCAGTTTTAGGTTCTAGACAAAAATCTTTGGCTCAATAAGGCTAGAGACACTGCTGCTGCATTATCATTCCTTGTCACTTGATAATACATATGTAGAACTAAGTGCACTGATTATACTATAATTCTCAAGAAGTATGTCCAGAAATCCACTATTTTTCTCTCCAAAGAAAGAGTAATTTATGGATAGAAGAACTTTAATCCAGGCACTAAGCTTCATTCTATTTTTTATTTTTATTTTTGAGATAGGTTTTTACTGTACAGGTTCGTATGGCTTTGAATTCACTGTGCAGCTCAGGTTAATGTGGAATTCCTGGTGATCTTCCTGCTTCAGCCTCCCAAGTGCTGAGATTACAGGTGTGTGCCACCACACCCAGAAAGCCTGGAGTTTAGAAATTAAAAATATAACCACCAAAGGCAATGAGGCATCAGGTGATTCCATCGTTCAGGGATTCTCTAAATGCATATTTATTCTCTAAGTGCATAAAAGAATCACAGAGAGAGCTTATTAAAAATGCATAAGCTCAAGACATTTGCCCAAAGACTCAAAATTATTGTTTTGATGTCCTAGAATGAGCAACTACCGAGCACACTGGGGAGTTTTAATACAGACAATTCTTGTGTAACACTTTCAATGACACTGTGTTTTTCCATCATGTGATACTTTATTTTTTTTCTCCCTACATCCAAAGTAGCATAGCACTAAGTATCTGGAGAAGTGCTAATAATAGAATCTATCAGAAGAAGTTTCAATATGATAATTGTTTAGAACATTTCTCTCAATTTGATGTTCACAGAGAATATTACTAACATCTTGGGTAATGCATATCAAGGCAATGAAAAGTTTCTCCCTAACAAAGTTAAAAGCATTATAGTAAATAGATGCTTTAGCTGAGCAAATGTATTGAATTTTAAATATGAAATACTTTTATTTCTAGAAGAAAATAGACAGTCTGAAAGAAGCTAGCCAGACATAAATAATGACTAACCCAACTGAACCTATTGTTAAAAATTGGAACAGTGATTTTCATGACACCTTGGACTGTATTCCTAGATAGACAAGAAAATCAAATAGGATCAACTAATAGACACTGTAACAACTGAAAGGTTCAGCAGAACTCCTCTTGAACTCTGTTCTGAGGGGTAGGGTGGGAATGTCAGAGATGGCATGATCTTATAAAATCGTCTTTCTAGTCTTGAGCAAACGGAAGGATGCCAGAATCATTTCTGATTTCACCTATTTTAGTTATCTATTAGAAGAGCTTTCTGCTTCTCAGAATTTGCTTTCGCTTTTTTACAAAGATCCCTCAGTGTAGCAATCCATATGTTCATGCTTGTCATATTTCACGAGAAAATGAGGTGTCCAACAACAACAAAAAAAAGGAACAGAAAAAAATCGCTAGCACTTTAAAAACCCAGAAAACATGGTATTAAGGGGAACAATGGGAGGGAGCTGGCTTCCAGAAGTGAAACCACTTTCCCCAAGGGGAGCAAAGCCCTTAAGGGGGATTTAGCCAAATGACACAGCTCTATTTTTCATGATCCCCTAGGAGGTCATTCTTTTCATCACCCTCTCCTGTGAGGTTACTTGACCTTGGCCTTTTCCCCACCCTCCGGGCAAGGATCCCTGCTGAGGGATTGCTCCCACCCTGGAGGAAGAGCATGGCAGCCACAGAAGGCTTGCAGCAGTTGCCAATATGATCCTGGCACTCACTGCAGAGCTTTGAGATGCTGCATACCAAGATATTTAGCAATGACCCAAAGGAAGGGAAACAGCGTCTCTCAGGCTTGGTGAAGGGGGCAGACCAGCCATGAAGGGATTCATACCACACTGACTTCATGGAAAAAGTATTGATCTGAGAACAAGTAATCACTGTCTTATCTAGGGATGGATAAAACATTTTGTTCTCGGTGTCTGGCAGGATGGCTCAGTGGTCTAAAGTGCCTGCTTAGGAGAGCTTGGGCTGCTGCAGGGACCGCGGTTCGAATCCCGGCGCCACATGCTCCACCAGCCCTGCCCGCAGGGCTGGCTGAGCCGGCCATAAAAATAAATAAACAAACAAAAGTTCTGAAACAAGAAAAAAAATAAAATAAAATAATTTTAAAAAATTTTTTGTTCTCCTTTGTATGACATGACATCCAGGAAATGAGCTTCAGAATTAGGGAAAATATGACAGTGACATGGAAGCTGGAAGGTTTCTGAGTTCCCAAAATTGAGTAATTTTTTCTTATACATTCCATGCCCCAAATTTTCAAGTTATCTCTGGAATATCTTATTTAAATGTTTATTCTTCGTTGCTTTCTAATTTAGAATCTACTCAAGTTTCACATAGCCTTCTGCATTCACATAATAAATTACTTTAAAAGTTAATTTCGTATGTACTTTGGTATGGTTTGAATCTAAAAAGGCCCCTGAAAATTTCAGAGGTAGGGTTTTGGAAGGCGATTGGATCATGGGGTGCCATACTCATCAGTGAATAAACCCATTGATGGGTTGATGGCTGAATGAACTGTTATGTGGTGGGAACTTGTGCTCGACGCCCACTGGTGGCCAACGTGTTCCACCCAGCTCAACTGAGCTAGTGTGATGCAGGGTGTGGAAGGCCCGCCTGAGGAGTGGTGCCAGCAGCTAAAGAAAGCTGTTTGGAGAAGTTTTTGGAGTACTTTTAAGCTACTGGTTCTCTTGGGCTATTCTGCTGGAGGAACTTGTCATGCTGGCTTTCTTTGATTGTTCTCACTGGAGGTGGATCTTGGGTAATTGTCCCTGAGATGCGCTACGGTTCACTTTGGAGGAGTCTGGTTCTCATCTTGAGCATCACTTCCTGTCTCCAGATGGGAAGACGGCATGCAGTTCAGTCTCCTGGAGAAGCTTGTCTTACTGGCTTGCCTGATGGGAACTCAGCCCTTCACATCTCCGGAGGGGCTCAGCACCTTGCTGTTGTTGAGGATGGTTATGGTACTTCTGAGGGAGCGCTGGCTCTTATCTTGAGCATTGTTTCCTGGCTTCAGTTCAGATCCTTCACCCTGCTGGCATATTTCTAGTTTTCATCACTGACCTTTGGGCCGTCTAGCGCAGAACCGTGAAATGGGCCTAGGAGACATTGCCATAAGCTCTAGGCCTCCAGTTGGAGTTGTGGGAAGCACTGTTATGAGCTCTAGGTTTACAGCTGGACTCATAGGATATTAGGATCCAGGCCCTCATCAGGAGTCTTTGGTCTTTAGTGTGGTCAGATTTCCCGTACCCTTTGTATATGATTCTTTGGGTGATTCACTACAGATTATCTTGTCAAGTGGGTCTTGTATTTTTCACATTGCAAAACCTCAAACTACAGCAGGCCCTATGTGTCACTGGGTGTGTGAGCAGAAGTCTGGATTCCTAGCTCCTCCTTTCTCTTTCTTCTTTGGGTCTTCCTCTGACCTCCTCTTCCTGGATACCATAAGATAAACAGCTTCCCTTCACTAGGCCCTTCCACCATGCCACTTCTGCACCACAGTCTGCTTACCATGGACCAAACCCTCTAAAACTATAAGTTTTTAAATCATGTGAGTTGGGTATTTGGTCCCGGTGAGAGCAAAGTTGACAAGTACATACTTCAAGCCCATGGTTCACAGTGTAATATCATACACAGCCAGTGATAAACAAATCATTTATTCTACCTTTCCCAGTACACAGAGATCATGACTCATTTACTTTACTTTTCTGGAAGCTATCTCTACTTTTCTAAATAACATGCTGTCATTGTTTCGTCAATTTTAGGCACTATCTGAAGTATTGTGCCTATTGTTTTTGACAAGGATTTAACTCCCTTCTACAAACACTCTCTGTTTCCCTGTTATCTCTTTAGTTACAATAAAATAAAAGACTATATTTAGATATTAAAACAATGAAATGAAGGAACATCATGTAGTCAATACGTGCTGACTTATCCTACTGGTCAGTGTGTCTCCGACTTATAGGTTGATCTTTATGGTATCCAGGCTTTCTTTTTTTGTAGATTTTTTGTTGTTGTTTTTCTTGTATTTTTCGCTCACTTTTCTTACATTGTCATCTTCAGTATTACAATCTTCTCAACTTAACTCTCCAACACCTGAGGTAGCATGCTGTGGCCTTGCTTCTGTTTCCCGAAGAGTCTCTGAAGCTCTCCATCATCCTCTTAGATAGACCAGCAGTTCAAAACCAGCACCTGACAATCCTTCACATACTTCTGATGATTCCTCTAAATCAGATTCACTAATTTCTGGCTTTCCCATCTTTATGTTTGTTTGTTCAGCACCCAACATTAATTCTGGGTAGTTCGTTACTTTTCTGACTTAGCTGTTTTTATATATTCTCATCAAATTTCAAAAGAACTTCTGCAAGATCAGGCAAAGAGCCCTGGAGAGGCCTGTGCGTGACAATGAGGGAATAAAGCCAAAGGCACAGTGGAGACTCCAGGAAATTGCACATGCCAGGAATGTAGGGAGTCTGTGGAGGGAAGCTGCAGGCCCTGAAAGGAGCCAGCCCAAGAGAAGGATTGGTGCTGCAGAGGAATAACTGTTGATGTGCAGGTTCCTGCATGGAAGCCGCTGCAGCATCTGGAAAGATCTCCTGCCTCGTTCTCATTTAAACTAAGAGTGCCACTTCTCCCTACTCCTCCCTGTTGCCTCTCTTTTGCTGCTTCTGATGGCTATTGTTCTAAGTCTAAATAAACTATGGCTATGTAATTCTGCCTGAAGTAGGAAAAGAAACAGGTATCCTATTATCTACTCCACCTTTCTCTGTGCCCTGGAACCCACCATGTTTAGCACCTGTAAGTCCCAAACCCACTGGAATTCCTAGATCAAATCAGCTTTCTTCTTGTGTGTAGCCTGTCTGAGCATGTAAGTGAGCTGTGGGCCATTTTGCTCTGAAGCATTAGCTATTATTAGCTCTGTCTTCCCCTCTAGAATTATCTCTACAACTCATCAAATACAATGACTTCTTTCCCAGTATCTGTTATTGTCAGGAAGGAAGGGAAACATGCCATTTGCCATTTTTGAAAACTTTGTAATGCCTTCAAGAACATCAGAAATAAAAATAATTGGATTAATTTGATGCACTTTTAATCAATTTAGAGACCATCTGTTGAACCTTATCCTCTTCACCAACAAAATTATGACATTAAGTGTTTTATGCCCTTAGAAACTTAAGTCAAATTGTTTTTACTCCCCATTCAAAAATGTTTGTAATCCACAATTCATAAAAGAGAAGTGATGATGTATTAAAACTTTCTAAGAAAAGAAATACTTCAAGATAATTTACAAGATTTGTTAAAAATATAAACAGCACTAATAACCTATTAAGTTCTGGAAAGTAGGAAGTGTGTTCCAAAGTACCCTGAGAATGGGCTAAGTGGTACAACCCTTTTCAATAAAGTTAAAGTTGTTGACAGCGAGATTCTTGGAGATGAGTTTATTTGAGACACATGGCAATGAGTGTGACACCGAAATCATGAGCTTCACAAATTAGTAATGAATACTATTGTTAAATGAAGCAGAAATGTATAATAACAAAAAATTCTGTCTACAGCAGTAATGTTAATCTTAATGGTTGTCTCTCTTATATTTATTCTAAAATTCTCAAACTTTGGGCTGGGAAGATTGCTTGGTGGTCTAAGTGCCTGCCTGGCAAGCACAAAGAGCTGAGCTCCACCCCCTGTACCACGTGACCTCCCTTGCCCTGTACTGTGCTGGCCACAGAAACTGGAAGTGGTGGGGTGCACCTGTAGACTGTGTGCTGGGGAGGCTGAGACAAGAAGACCACTCCAAGTTCAAGTTGCATAATGAGACGTTGTACTAAATCAATCAATCAATCAATCAATCAATCCCCAAATTTGGGAAGTTTCAGTTATACTTCTCTTCTAATAAATAAATAAATAAACAAATAAACAAACAAATAAAAATAAACCTAATTTTTAAAATATTTGGGAGAAGGGGCCTGGCAGGATGGCTCAGTGGTCTAAAGCGCCTCCTTAGGAAAGCTTAGGCGGCTGCAGGGATCGCAGTTCCATTCCCAGCACCACATGCTGCGCCAGCCCTGCCCTCGGGCTGGGCTGAGCTGGCCATAAAAATAAATAAATAAACAAACAAACATTCTGAAACAAGAAAAAATAAAATAAAATAAAAAATTCTTTAAAAAATATTTGGAAGAAGCTAACTGTATGTCAATATTTAATTTTATAAAATGAAAATATAAACATCTTTTTTATGGAATAATTTATATGAATGTTATTCTCTCTAGGACAGAGTTTAACTCCCTTTACGTTGCATCTTTCTTTAGTGTGCGCAATTTCATAATTTTGGTTCCACAGAATACTGACAGGAAAAAAGCGAAGTATCTTTACAATAGAAAAAAATATGCTGAAACAATCTGAATCAGGAGATCAAGGTTAAGGAAAGTAGTGATTGGTCATATCTATGGCTGGTGCCTTGGATTTTCTGGAATGAGAATGGTATTTTACCTTTGTGGAGTTTAGCCATGAAAACATAGTAAGCAGTCCGATTTAGGTACATTCTACAAAATCCTGATCAGTACTCCTCAAATTCCCAAGGAAACAAGAAAAGTGTGGAAAACTTTAATAACTCAAAGAGGATGAAGTAAATACGATGACAAATGATGTATTTTGAATTTGTCCATTTATAAAAATTAGTATAAAATTGATGAAAGTGGGCCCGGCGGGATGGCTCTGTGGTCTAAAGCACCTGCTTAGGGAAGCTTGGGCGGCTTCAGGGACCGCGGTTCAATCCCAGGCACCACATGCTGCACCAGCCCTGCCCTCGGGCTGGGCTAAGCTGGCCATAAAAATGAGTGAATAAACAAACAGAAGTTCTGAAACAAGAATAAAAGTAATAAATAAAATTTTAAAAATTATAAAAAAAAAATGATGAAAGGCCGATCCTGGGCAAAATCAGGGAACAGAAATTTTAAATTATTCAATCATGGAACTATGCAATCAGTCTGTAAATGTGGCCATGCCGTAGTGTCAGGATTGTACATGCTGGAAAAATGAAGCATACATCTGTCTTTGGGAATAATACATACTGAAAGTCTCAGAAACGCATACTGTTGATCCTAAAACTTCATTTATAGATGATTTTCCTTGTTGAAAACAAGGAAATAGCTTAGAAATATATTCGTCACTGCAGTACTTATAATGATGAGTAATGAGAAACGGTTTAAATTGGCAAAAGAAGTGGATTAGGAAGTAAACTGCATGTTATGGTGTGTGTATAGGTGTCCCCCCAAAGCCTCATGCAGTCATGGGGCGGCTTCCGGAATTTGTAACTGATTATTGTGGGAATGGATGCTGCTTTTTCTCTGGAGCAGATTTTCATTTCAATGTAAGGAAGGAAGAGAAGTTAGCTGCTGGAGCTGTTGCTACCCCCCTCTCTTGCTCTTAGCCACCACCATGGAAGGCTGCCCTCTGCCATGTGCCACTCTGCCTTGGAGCCAGCTGAATATGGACTGAAACTTCCAGTAACCATGAGCTAAATAAACCTTTCCTTCTCTAATTTGAGTATTGGGTATTTGTCTCAATGAGAGAAGAGTAACTAAGACGCTGCATATAAAACATACATAATGAGATATCATGCAGCAAACAAAGAATATCTTAGGTTTTTAATAATATAGAAAAATGTTCATTTTATAATATTGACTGAAAACTACATAATTACATATTCAATATGACTCTACTTTCTTGAAACATATAGAAAATATATAGGCTATATAGGATCATTCATATATACTTATGTATATATACAAATGTTCATTATTGTCAATCCTGAATGGTTAGATATTGGTTACTTTCTTTTTAATACTTTTGTTGAAAGTTCTGAAATCACCACATTGGACATACGTTCCTTTTATAATAAAAATTAATTAATTTTCAAAAATTTGCTATTCTTTTTTATAATTACATTATAAATAATCTTTATTTGTCTCTTTGTACCCTTCTGTACTTTTCTGGTCTCTATATTATTACATGTTATTACATAAGAATGTATTATGATAGACTATTAAAATGCTTTATTGTACTTCCACACAGTTGTGGTTTGAATGGTGACATTCTAGTCTCAAATTTTAAGTAGTTTGAGTTATATGCACATTTTGGACATTTTTAAGGTATTTGTTTATGTGTAAGTCATGAGTTTTAATTGAAGAACCTTAAAAATACCAAGTTTCAGGCCAGCCAAATAGCTCAGCAGAATAAAACACCTGCAGGTTAGCACAGGGTCCTGGGGTTTGAAACTAGGTGTAGAATGTGCACCTATAATTCCAGCACTTGACAGATTGTAAACAGGCAGATCACTATGAGTCCAGTCAAGTAGTGAAACACTGAACACCCTGTAGGCCCTTCTCTAAAAATATAAAAACAAAAATAAATTGCCATTTTTCCTTAACATTCTGCCATGACTGTGTCCAACGACACTATCAGCCAGAAGTTCCCAGGGGAAGCAGCTGACAGCAGGGAAGAGGAGGGAGTAGGTGGTAGATAATATGAGAATCACTGACAAACAAGAGAAGGATGGAAAGAGGAAGAGTGACAAACAGAATCAAAGGCCAAGCAGATTTTTAATCAGTAGACAAATCAGCAAAAATAGATTAATTATCTATTTTTTGATACATTTTTAAAGTTGTAGTAATGCTCTTGGAGGCAACCATTCACAACAGCATACAAGACCACTGTGAGTAAGGAAAGAGTAGGGCAGCTTTGACAGTGTTAAAGTGGGTTGTGTAGAATCTCCATAGTGACACGCACAGTGGTTGCCCCAGCCTACATGCTAACCAGCCATGAAGAAGGGTTCTTTTTTCCCCACAGACCTGCCAGCATCATTTGCTGGTTGTTGGCCATACTTTTGTGGAGCAAGATGGAATTTCAGGGTTATTTTAATTTGCATTTCTCAAATGATCAGTAATGCTCAACATGTTTTTCATGTATTTGTTTCCTGTTGGTACGCCTGTGAATTGTCTATTCATTTCAGATGCCCATCTTTGGACTGGATTGTTCAATTTGGGGCAATTTTGATTTTTTTTTTCAATTCTTTATGTATTCTAGATATTAGTCACCTGTCTGAAAAATGGCTGGCTGAGGATTTTTTCGCCCTCTGTAGGCTGTCTTTTCACTCTTTTGGTGATTTCTTTTTCTGTGCAAAAGCTTTTTAATAAGACAAGATCTCAGTTATGGATTCAGTGTATTTGTTCCCCATTCAATCAGTGTTTTGCTGAGGAAATCTTTGCTTATGCCTATGGCTTCAAGAGTTCCACCTATTCTATTTTCTACCATATGTACTGCTTCTATTTGAATATTTAGATCTTTGATCCATATTGGTTTTAGTTTTGTGCATGATGATAGACAATGCTTTAGTTTTAGTCTTCAGCATATGGAAAGCCAAATTTTCCAACAGCATTTACCAAAGATGCTATCTTTCTTCCAGTGAATATGTTTTGGCCTTTTGTCAAAGAAAGGCAACTGAGTGTGTTTGAAGCTGTCTCTGTATTTTCTAATGCTTTATTTAATAATTCACTCAAAGCAAAAGATGTGAATGTAATTTTTGAAAAATATATCTCTAAAGCTAGAGGGGTAATTTTTAGCACAATTGTTACATACAGGGAAATAGTATCATTAAGCTTTTAAAAGCTTTCTGGGTTATAAAAGAAATCACTATTTGAAAACCCTTTCCACATCAGAAGGAAAGGAAAACATTTAACTATTTGATTGATATCTGAATTGTCTAGATATTGGTCTTCAACCACATTTCAGTAGTACAACAGAATCATATTTTTTGTGTTTTATAGTTTTGGGTATTTGAAAATATAGTATGCAATTATTCTACAGAATATACTCATATTCATTTTATAGAGATTATAGCTTAATTCTATTATTCCAAATTATTTAAAAGGATTTAATGTCCATGTTCTTTTATAGTATACTGAGGGCTTTAGCTATAATTTATTTGGTTCAAAGGTTTCTTATGCAAAAAATATTACTGTGTTCTGGAACACTTAATGCCATGGCAAAAGTCCCCACACATTGTTGTACAGTAGAATTCATATTATTGAAAGGCTATAACTAGAAAACATGACAGCAAATGTGGGATATGCAGAGTAATTCCAGAGAAAATCAAAATCCAAAGATGTCCCTACCTAGGTTCATTATAAGGGAAGAGTCATGCAGAATATAGGAAGAAGCAGAGATAAGGTGGACTGAGAAGAGCTCAGTTGCTGGTTGAAAAGGAGAAACTGGGCTGTGAGACACAGAATACAAGTGAACTCTAGAAGCTGAAAAAGACCAAGAGATGGACTCCGTCCGTAAAGCCTCCAGAAAAAACACTGATTTTGACTCACACCCCAAACAACTGAAATTGTAAAATAATTTGTTTTAGATCACATAAGTCATGGTAAATTGTTTTTATTTTATTTATTTTTTTCTTGTTTGAGAACTTTTGTTTGTTTTCCTGAGGGCAGGGCTGGTGCAGCATGTGGTGCCGGGGATCGAACCGCAGTCCCTGCAGTCGCCCAAGCTTTCCTAAGCAGGAGCTTTAGACCACTGAGCCATCCGGCCAGGCCCCTTAAAGAATTTTTGGCTGTGGTAAATTGTTAAGCAGAAACCTAATATAACATAATTGTACACATTAAGTGCAAAGGGCGGTACAAACTGGAATGGAGATGCCAGCTCTTAATAAAAGATTGTTTACACCTAGAAAAATGCTAGCATCCAGTCATAGTAACAAGGGCTAACTTTGTCCCCTGGAAATTTTAGCTCCTCAGTCCAGATGAAAATATTCAAAAGGATTTAAAAATGAAGGCATTTTATTCATGTAAAGTCAGTTACAGAGTGATACTGTGAGTTCATCTCAACCTCAAGAATTTATGGAGGTAGTCAGCAAACTAAGCACCTGCCTGGCAAGTGCAAGGATCAGGTTCAATCTCTGGTACTGCAAACCTTGCTAGCCTCAGAAGCCCTAGCACACTGTGCTGGCCACTGAACCAAGGTGTGGTGGTGCATGCCTGTAATCCCAGCACTGGGGAGGCTGAGACTGGAGGTTCACTGTAAGTCTAAACTGTGTAGTGAGACCCAGCATCCAATTTAAAAAAAAAAAAAAAAAAAAAAGAATTTTTCCCAAATCAGCACAATTACTACTCAGAAGGAAATGGCAAATTTGTGAGAGTAGGAATACAATTCTTTTAAATTTAGACATCACTCAAAGATTTAGTTGACTGGGTTCAACAGGTAAAACCCAAAGGATTGAAAAGAATGGCCCAAGCGAAATTGGATGAACAAGAGCCAATGGAAAGGACTGAGGAGATGGTTCAGTAGAATAAGTACTTGTCTGGCAAGCACAAGGTCTTGAGTGCAATCCCCAGTACTCTCTCCAAAAAAAAAAAAAAAAAAGAGAGAGAGAGAGAAAGTGCAATCTTGCCCTGATGTGGACCTCAGCAAGTCACTAGATCCTTTTGGTCTCAGTCATCACAGCTGAGCAAGGCACACTGCAGCATCCACCCTTTTCTCCTCTCATGGATACAGTGAAAATTCGTAGAACTCTATACATGATTCTGTAAGTAACATACACACAATGTACACCCCTCTATAACTTTTACTCTAATAGTCACAGTAAGTAACTGATTTTGCTAAAACTCACAGTCAAGCTGTACTCCTACTTTTCGTTCAAATAATTTCATGCTTGGAGATGGAGGGGAGTTGCTTATTTCATAATGTGACAGTCCATCTGGCAATATTTCATCTACGGTCAGCATGAACTCATGTTTCTAAATATTCCTTCATTCCACAGGTTCCAAAGGCCCAAAGAGACCTTCCCAGAACATTTTGTTTGACCTTAAGGGCATTAACAAGGAAATGGCCTCATGTGCTAGGTCCTGGTTACTTCCCAAGATGAGCTGAGTATAGGAAAATCTGAAATCTGTGGGGAGTAAGAGGATCTATTTGGAAAAACTTGCAACTGCTCCAGAGCCTACTGGGAAACTACGGGGACACACACAATCTTTTCTCATTATTCATTAATTTGGATCATGCATGAGGAACCTTTAATTGCTCATGATTCAACTTCTCCCAGGATATATTAGGTACTCCAAATAAATCCACATCGCACCAAATATATGCCTACCATGTACTGTCTGGAATGTAAATTGACAGACATTCAGGGACTACTATGAGTCAATACAGTAGACAAGGAAAGGATGATTGAAATCGCGTTATTTTAATGTTCCTGCCCTTGACGACAGTCTTCATCTCATCACTGGTTGTGAGTTCGCAGCTAATGTCAGCTTCCATAAAGTTGCACCCTGGCCAAGCAACTAAAAATGTAAATAGCTCCCAGTTGGGCACTCCCTACTCTTCCTCCCTCTGCATTCTCATTCAGAGCACTTATTACATTCCATACATAGTCATATATTTACCAGTTTGATTTTGGCTAATGTCACACTCTGCACTAGAGCAGCAGATAAAAATAAGAGTTTTAAATTTTTTGTTTAATGCTCTATCTACATCACTTAGAATCCAGCCCTATATGGTAGGGACTCAACAAATGCAGTCAGTTATGAAGTTGAAAACATCATGCTTAAATCCTTAGTTAGATCTTTGTTCTTTTGAAAATAACTGCATCATCTTTATAGGGTGGATGAGCCCATCTGAGTCCTTCGCACCTCATGGAAGAGGTGCTCACCAAGAAATTCACGGCTCCATTCTGGCTAATGTTTTTCTTTAGTAATTTGTTGCCTAGTCTAAACTTCTAGAATCAGTTCCATAGGTACAGAGTTTCCATTTTGTAGCGTAAATATAGTTCTATGGTTGGAGAACAGTCATAGCACATAATGCAAATGTACCCATCAAGCACCTATTTTACAGCAATAATTAAAACTGAAAACAGGTTCACTGCTCAAACTGAGAACACTACCTGGCCAAATCACATCACACACTGGATAAATTTTAGTGTTACTTTCAATAAACAGATCCTGTGCACTTTTAATTAGAAAATCTCAGAATCAATTTCCATTCTTAAGAACCGCCATAGGTAACACATGAACCGCCATAGGTAACACCACATCTGCTGCCGCCTGCCTCACCTACACAGCCCTCTCCTGTGCTCACGAGGACCGCTACCACACAGGCTTTCACACTTACTCCGTATCTTCTACCCACTTTACAATCTAAATGGTTTGTGGATGCTTCACCAGGCAATTTAACTTGGCAGCATTAGCCAAAACTAATTTACCATTGTGAGTTAGACACAGCTTCTCTTACAGCGTTACAGTACTCATCCCTGATCTGAGAGTCAGATCAAGCAAGGAATCGTAGTAGAAAGTGTTATGGAATTAAACTTGACACTAATCAGCAGATGAAGTGTTATGGTTTGTGTCTGAATGTTCCCCCACATCTTCATGCAGCCATGAGGGTTGGATTTTTGTTTTAGAGGTGTGTGCTGGTAACTTTTCTGTCATTGCTGAGACAAAATATAATACCATCTTGCTGACCTCCTCTTGCAAAGGCTCAGGAGGTACAGTGACGACCCTGGTCCCCTGCTAGGTCACTTCTTTAAACTTCTAATTTACTCAAGCTGACACACTGTATCAACCACTGAAAGATGGCTGAATCTAAAGTATTTGGTTGATTTATAATATACTGCTGGGATTGAGGATGCTGGGTTTAAGGGTGGGTCATTGCCAGACCAACACACTGGTTGGATTGGCACCCTCCGAATCCAGGTAGACTGGATACAATGCAAGGAACAGAGAGAGGACTGTTGCATTCTTCCCTCACTCGTACCTGTTACTGTTCTCTGCTGCCGTGAGTGGTTACCCCTTGCTATGTGCCACACTGCCTTGAAGCCAGCCAGTTATGGACTAGAACCTCTACGAAGTGTGAAGTAAATAAAACTTTCTCCCTTAAGTTTGGGTATTGGGCGTTGTGTCTCAGGAACAAGTGACCAAAACAAATGGATAAATAATAAGTGGTATTTTTCTTTAATACTAGAGTATATTCAACCATACACAAGAAAGAGATTATGCCACTTGCAGCAAATTGAAACTAGAAGACATTATGTTAAGCAAAATGACTCTGATGCAGAAAAATAAATACAGAATGCTTTCCACTGTATGTGGAGTCTTTAAAAAAAAAACAGATGAAATAATGATACACAATTTCAAAAGAAGATAGTATGACATTAATAATGATCAATAGGGGCTGGGGAGATAGCTCTGTGACACAAGTGCCCGCCTGGCAAGTGCAAAGTCATGAGTTCAAACCCTGGTCCCACAATAAATAAATAAATAAATAAATAAATAAATAAATAAGTAAATAAATAAATGTTTTCATTAAAAAAAAATAATGATCAATATATTGCGTATTTTCAAATGTCGGTCAGAACACAAAAGTGTTGGGAAGGAAGAGAGACGAAAGGAGCTCATATAAGTCATACTCATGCCTAGATAGATAGACGTAGTAAGGTCAAGTCTTTTACAGAACAATAGGGGCACTGAGCTTCCCAATAATAATCATACATTTATGAATAATAAGGGAACAGCTAGAGATGTGAAAACATAAGATAATGATAGGGAGATGCAAATGTTAGCTATCCTGATTTAATCAATACCTATTTTATACATACCAGTGTCCTCAATTATGACTAAATTTAAAAAGCCTAAGGAAATGCAATTTTCAGTACCTTGATTTCATCATTACATACTATATATTTAATTTTTTTTTTTTTTTTTTTTGTGGAGCCAGGGATTGAACTCAGGTCCTTGTGTTTGCCAAGCAAGTGCTTATTCTACTGAGCTATCTCCCCAGCCCCCTATATATTTAATTATTAAACTAGACTTAAATCTGTATGATGAAATAATTTTCTAAATGGCAAGGAAAGGGAGATGGGGGCAGTTTCCACATGTGCCTTTACATGTACATGCAAAGCCTATTTGCCGAATGAACAATGAAATTCTCCTTTTGGGGATCTTTTGAAAAGGAATCACTAGACTTTGTTCCATGAATTTTAACATAATGTGTATTAAACACAGCCCTGCACCACTCCTAAGAACTGAGCTCAACCTGGATCGATTTTGCATGCATTAGTTACTACTAGAAGTGCTTTAAACATAGTCGGTATATAGGAGGGAGGCTTAGGTTCTGCCTTCCAGGCACAGGCACCAAAACCTCTAATGCAAACTGGGCAGTGAGAAAAGACACACCCACCCTGGGCATTTATTAAGGAGAAAGAAATCAATTCCACTTGGGACAGATTTCACAAAGAAAGAGTTTGGCATCTGGGCCTTAAAGAATAGGAAGTACTTCAAAGTTTGGGGATAGAATCTCTTGGCTAGCTGAAAAGATTCTGTAAACACCCTAGATATGAAAGTTCAAGGCCTAGCCAGGATCTCTGAATAGATCAGCTATTTCTGATCCAATCTTTAATGCTTTTTCCTTCCTTGTTCTCGGAACAGCATTTGCATTCATCCTTACGTTCAATGCCACATGAAAAGCTAGGACTTGTCTCTTTCTGAATTAAGGCTTAAAGCAGAATAGTAGCTTTGGATATTCCTTAATAATTGGTATACTTTGTGCTAAGAAAGGCTCTGTTCTGGATTTTGAGTTCAGGTTTGGAAGACAACAAGCAGAAAAGTTTTCACAGCTTTAAGGACCATGTTCCTGCCAATATGGTGGTGTGCACCCTGTAATCAATTCATATGTATTTATATATACATATATAGGCATGCATGTAAGCATATATGTATGTATATGTGCTGAAATAACTTCATTGCATCTTAAAATTATAGGACTGAGGGAAATATTAAGTGGGCCATTTACTTAGTACTTCTCACACTTTAAGTACACAAGAATCACAGGAAATCTTCCTAAATCTCTATTCTGATCCAGACTATCTCGGAGTCTGGGAGTCTGTACTTCTAACAAGCTCCCAGAGAAAGGTCATGTGACTAGAGCAAGGGCAACATGCAAAAGCATGACTCACCCTGGCAGTGATAGCCTGAAGAACCTTTGAAGGAGGGGAAAAGGATTAACTACTGATCTGTCAATGAGAAGAAACATGCCAACAACTACAGTAGCCACATGCCAGAGAATGGAATCTGCAGACACTGGGAGTGTAGTGTGGATATGTACCTGAAATTCCAACCTTGAAGATAATCCTGATTGCCTGCATGTGCTCCTTATCAGCTTGTAAACTTCCTATTCATCAGTTCAAACTGCCCAGCTATGGCTTTCTATCCCTATAGCTCAAGCTCATCTCAGATTGTCTCTGCTTCGGTCCACATCAAGAAACAGAAATCTGAAATGGCAAATCTAAAAGATACCACTTTCTATTGTATTCTTCTAATTTATTTTAAAAACATAAGATCTCAAAAAAGAATAACTTTAACACTATTATACTAGTGAACTTACAAAATATATCAATATATTATATAAGAAATAACTGCACAAAAATGGAGGAAGAAATAAAATTACAGTAAAGCAAAGTCCTTATCTGTTACAGAGCAATCACATAGTGATTGCAGCCAGTATTGAGCAGTCACATATAAAAAACTAAAATGTTTAAAAATGAAAACAGGAAATTAAGTGTTGTATTAAAAATTGTTTATTGGTCTGGCCCAGGCACCTACTGGGTAACAACCCTCAGCCTGCCGTCATTTCTCAGCTCCTCCCACCCGAGCTCCAGTCCCAAACCCATCCGGCATCCAATTTGCCCTGCAAGCCTGCTGGATTCCTCATCTCCAGAGCTCCAACTCCACCCACAGTCCCTACCCACAAGGCCTCACAGCAGCCAGCAACCCGAGCTCTGACACGCAGCCAGGTACAGCTGGAGGGGAAGAAGCTTGGTGGATCCAGGCCACACTCCCATAGGACTAACAGCATAGCTTCACCAAAGTGCAGAGATCACTGCCATACAAAATGATAACAACAAGGAATAAGATGCAATCTCAGGGCCCAAGCCCACCCAAATCAAATACAGGAGACACTACCATGGAAGAAAATGGGAATCATGCAGCTGAAACCTCTGAATATGAGATAGACAGACAAGTACAGAAACATATGGAGCAACTTAGGTCAGAGATAACATCTGAAATAAAAAAAGAAATGCGTGGATTAATAGAATCTGAAGTGGAAAAATAACGGCGGAAATGTATAGAGGAAACCAGAACAGAAATAACCCCGAAATAAAAAAAAAAAGACATGTCTAAATTAATAGCATCTAAAATAGGGAAACAAATATAGAAAGGTAAAGGGGAGAATGGAGCAGAAATAATTTCTGAACTAGAGAAAGTGTAACTATAATGAAAGACTTAAATAATATTAAAGACAATACTAATAAAAAATTAGAGGAGAACAGAAAAATGATGGATTCCCTGACTGAGCAATATAGGAAAGAAATAGATCTCATGAAAGAGTTTCAAAGAGATATACAAGAAAATAAAATCTCAATCACAAGTTGGCAAAACCATATGAATGAAAGTGAAGGTAAAGTCTCAGATCTTGAAGACACAGTTGCAGACAGTGAAAGAGTAAGAAAGGATATTTTAAAAACAACCAGAATGCAGGAAAAAAATAATTCAACATCTGAAAGATGATGCAAAAAGGAACAACATCAGATTAATAGGAGTCAATGAGAAAGCAGGAGTCAATACAAATGATATAAAATCAATATGGGCAGAAGTAATGGCAGAAACTTTCCCAAATATGAGAAAGTAATTAGACATTCAGTTAACTGAAGCATACAGAACTCCAAATAACATTAACCCAACTAAAAACACACCCAGACATACAATAGTCAAGATCTCAGAAATCCAGCAAAATAATAATATACTAAACACTGCTAGAGAAAAGAAACAGATCACATTTCAAGGAAAACCCATCAGAATAATGGAAGATTTCTCTTCAGAAACCATGAAGTCAAGAAGACCATGGAGCAGAACGCTTCAAGTCCTCCATGAGAACAAACTTCAGCCCAGACTACTATACCCAGCAAAACTCTCCTTCAGGTACTTGGGAGAAGTGAAATATTTCCACGACAAGGAACAGCTAAAGAATTTCATGACATCAAAGCCAAAAGTACACAGTAAACTAACAAATATTTTAGAGAGGGACCAAAATGAGCCAAATTCAACAAATGAGAACAGAAAGATCCCACTAAATGGGGTAATCAGCTAAACATAGGAGAAAATGTAGTAAACAGTAGTACATAAAAGTCATATCAATCATAACTCAACACATTTCAGTTATAACCATCAATGTAAGTGGACTCAATTCTTCAATTAAAAGAAGTAGACTTGCAGAGTGGATAAGGAAACAAAACCCAACAATATGCTATATACAAGAAACACACTTAACTCATAAAGTAACTCATAGGCTTGTGTAAACTCAGTTACTGTCATTCT
>PVJA010015689.1:0-44861 GCA_004027025.1 Myocastor coypus
GTCAGGAGGTGGCACTGGCTTGCTCCGCATTGTGCTCTGTATGGGCATCCACCCGCATCCGTGTCACAGGATTGGCGTCTGTAATGTGGTCGTATGGCCTTGGGGCTGCAGGAGCCTGTGATCGCGGCAGGGTAACCCCCTCAGGGGAGATGGTTTCCGAGGTCTAGAGATGTGGTCCTTTGATTAAACGCAGTGTCTGGGGCGGAGCTCTGATGTGACCATACTGGAGAAGATGGTGCTTTCTAGCTGTCTAGACCTCAGTAGTCACAGGGCGAAACCCTCCCTCGCTCTAGCTCACCCAGAAGAGAGACCGGGAGGAGAAACTACCATGAGAACTAAGGTGGATCTCACACAGTGTGAAATACTTGAACGTCTTTTACTCGGAAGAGGACTGTGTTTATTCTCTGGACTTGGTGGGGGGTATAAGCAGGATAGGAAACCAGCCTGCAGGTCACGACAAGGAAATGCTTGTAGTTAATTAAGGAAGAAGGAATGTGCATGTTGAGTGGCAGCCAGCTCCCCAGACGAGAGTGGAGGTGTTTATTTCAGCAGCTATGGGGACCCACAACAGAGTGAGTGTGGGAGGTGCCTGACATAAAGTCCTGTGTCCTCCCAAGCGTCTGTCTGGAGTCGGGGGGGCAGCCTTCCCTGTCTGCCTCCTCAGATAGTATCTGCAAGTTATGCTTTGGCTTTATAGCTTCGCTACTGCTTGGGAACTCCCCCGCCCCACGGGAAAAAACATTTCGCTCCTAAAGGCATGCCAAGAGCTTTCTGGTGCTACATGAAAGGTTCTGTCCACGACAGCGCATTTTACAACTCAGGCTACTGGGTACTTGGCAGTTTGCAATTTGCTTTTATTTTATTTTATTTATTTATTTATTTATTTATTTATTTATTTATTTATTTATTTATTTATTTATTGTCTTTTTGAGACAGGGTCTCGCTATGCAGTTGAGGCTGGCCTTGAGCTCACTTTTGTAGCCCAGGCTGGTCTCAAACTCGCACCAATCCTTCTGCCTCAGCCTCCCGAGTGCTGGGATTACAGGTGTGAGCCACCACGCTCAGCTAAGGCTTAGTATCTTTGTCAATGAAAAATGCCCTGTTCCGGGGCTCGGCGGGATGGCTCAGTGGTCTAAAGCGCCTGCTTGGGGAAGCTTGGGCAGCTTCAGGGACCGCAGTTCGATTCCCGGCACCACATGTTGCGCCAGTTCTGCCCTCAGGGTGGGCTGAGCCGGCCATAAAAATGAGTGAATAAACAAAAAAAGGTTCTGAAACAAGAATAAAAATAATAAATAAAATTTAAAAAAAATTCTAAAAAAAAAAAAGAAAAATGCCCTGTTCCTCAACCAGCTGACAAGGCAGGGTAACGCCCTGTCGGGAGATCATGCTGAATGATACATCAGCGGGCTGGGACCAGGTTTCTTTAGTCAGTATGTTCAGGGAAACACTAGGTGTAGCGGCAAGTTCTCAGTCTAGTTGTAATCTTAGGACTAAAAGCATGTTGCTGCTAGGTAGCTTGAGCCATATGAAATAGCCAGTCTAGATTTTTATCTGCAAAAATGGGCATTTCAACAGGTCCAGAGTAATAATTCTACATTTTACTCCTCAAGTATCAGATTGTAGGAGCTTTCAGAGTGCAGAATGATGGAAATTGGGATTTACCAGACTGCTGTACATGCCTCTACTTTTACTGCATAGAAACAACACCTGACTAAAAAGCAAATTGCAGGGCCCAGCAGGATGGCTCAGTGGCCTAAAGTGCCTGCTTAGGAAAGCTTAGGCAGCTGCAGGGACCACAGTTCGATCCCTGGCACCACATGCTGCGCCAGCCCTGCCCTCAGGGCAGGCTGAGCCGGCCATAAAAATAACTAAACAAACAAACAAAAGTTCTTTTTTTTTTTTTTTTTGTCTTTTTGAGACAGGGTCTCGCTATGCAGTTCAGGCTGGCCTTCAGCTCACTTTTGTAGCCCAGGCTGGTCTCGAACTCTCACGGATCCTCCTGCCTCAGCCTCCCAAGTGCTGGGATTACAGGCGTGTGCCACCACGCCCGGCTCAAACAAAAGTTCTGAAACAAGAAAAATAAAAATAAAAATAAAAGCAAGGCCGGGCGTGGTGGCTCACGCCTGTAATCCCAGCACTCGGGAGGCTGAGGCAGGAGGATCAGTGTGAGTTTGAGACCAGCCTGGGCTACAAAAGTGAGCTCAAGGCCAGCCTCAACTGCATAGCGAGACCCTGTCTCAAAAAGACAAAACAACAACAACAACAACAACAACAGAAGATACTAAGCCTTTAGTGCGTCAATTGTGAAGAAGTCAATTGTTGTTCCAGAAAGCTTTGCCCAGCGGTGAAACACAGCAAGCTGCAAGGAGCACACCCAGGGGACGCCGGGTGGGCTGACGGCACACGCAGCTGTGCCTGGTAGTGGCAAGGGGGATTCTTTCTGAAAGGAGAATCTAGGAAGTATAATCCCATCTTCACTCCCTGCTTATGTGAAAAGCCGAAGAGTCCCTTTCCCAGAAGGCTGTGGGAGCGGCACACTATCGTTACCCGCTGTGTTACGTCCTGAAGTAGTACCTAAGTGTGTGGGATCAGAAGGAAAACGCGGGGTGTGGCCCAACTTCTGGAGATAACCATGCCGATCTCATGGTGTGCCCCTCCTGTACCTTGTCCTGGTGAAATCGTGCCTGTCTCCCTCCCCCTGGGCCACTGAGTAACGGGGCTCCACTCCAAGCAGCAGATCGTTAGGTGACTCTGGTGTCCTGCGGATGTCCCAGAGCAAACTCACCCATCCTTGGGTGGCCCAGCCCTCTGCATTCCTGGAATGCACGGCCTTGGTGAGGGCTAACCTTCAGGGTTTCTGTGGTAACCAACAGCCTGTAATGGCACAGTTTTCACGTGCCAGTGGGATGCCCAGAGCGTGACTGCTCCCTGCTTGCAGGGACCTGGAACGCGACCCTCCGTATCTGCGCCTGCACTCAGAAAAGGTGCAGCAGAAATTCTTGGTGATGGGAATTTTTTGAAAACTCCATTATAATCTATAGGACATGATCGTGAGTGGGGTCCCGCAGTGGCTCACAGACCGTTAGGCCACACAAGCCTATGTCAGGGTCAGGTATTTGCAGGAGCCACTGAAAAAGGTTTGCGGGGGACAGTTAAAGAACTGGAGAAGTCTGGGAGAAAACTGAGGGGCTGTGAAGAACCCCTTGTCTGACTTGTTAAAATTAGTGAAGCGTGAGCCCTTAATCTCTGCATTCACAGATGCACTAAGAATCATGGAAGTAGCTCAGTCTGTTTCCTCACTGAAAATGGGCTCTGAGTTTAGCTACTTGTCCAATGCCTGCGGCGATATGGGAGCGAAAATCCAAGACCTCTCTCTCACGGCGAAGGCCCATCCATGCCCTCGGGCTTCTCAGAACAGCAGAGGAGAATCCCATTGCCCGCGAGGTCATGCGCTGTGCCAACCTCACGTGCCCAGGACTGCTGCCCTTCGCCGTGCAGGCAGCCTGGGACTAGACCTTTCCCCGGTGCTACCCGCCAGCAGAGACCGTGGTGCTGCGGGGAACCTGCGCCTCGCCCTGCAGTTCGCAGTTCCCTAACAGCTCTGCCCCACTACAGGAATGCACCGAAGAGGCTGTTCCATTTGCCAGGTGGGGCTGCAGCCTGACAGCTACAAACAGACCAATTTCTCGTGCTTGGACTACAGCGAACTCAGTTCCAAGTTACTTAGCGAGCACGGTCACAGTGTCCTCTGCCAAACTCCAGGCCAGACTCAGCACCGCTCAGTGCTGGGTGCCCACAGAGAGGGAGCCCCGGGGAGGGAGCCCACTGGGCAGGTGGGCATGCCAGGACAGCGCTCCCTCTGTGCAAGCTCCGGGCTTGCACGATGTTACCTCGGTGTCACCAGGACCACCGCAAACCTTCCCTTCACAGCCTCCACGTGTGATGCAACTGTTGTTAGCAGAAATACTTGTATTTCCCATGAGTGAATTTACCACTGCACATGGGAGGGTGGGGCAGGACGAGGGCGAGTGTGCACATTCCTGTCTCAGGCTTTGGGGACCAGGCCACACACTTGTCCTGGTTACAAGTACACAGTGCATTAAAAACACCCAGACCAGGGCCCGGCAGGATGGCTCAGTGACTGCTTAGGAAAGCTTAGGCAGCTGCAGGGACCGCTCGATCCCCGGCACCACATGCTGCGCCAGCCCTGCCCTCAGGGCAGGCTAAGCCGGCCATAAAAATAAACAAACAAAAGTTCTGAAACAAGAAAAAAAATAAATAAATAAAATAAATTCTTAAAAAAAAACAACACCCAGACCACTTTCTTTCTTTCTTTTTTTTTTTTTTTTTAATTACATTTGGACCTTTAAGAAACATAGACCATCAGATATACCACTATTCAGTAAAAATCTATTCTAGTTTTTAGGAAGCATACATGTCACAAACTATCTAGTCTCCAAGACCTTACTAAGTGTATCAAAAGGTTGGCTCTGATCTATGGCATCTTAGCCTTGAGGTTTTAATTACTGTAAAACAATCTCAAGTGGATGACTGAATTCTCAGCTGTTCTTCTGGAATGGGCTAGTCATTTAGTCCGTTACAAAAGTCTCCCACTCCCCTTAATAGAATACTTGTGATCTATTTTGTCTTTGGAAAACCTGGTTAAAAAAAAAAATTCTTCCCCTCCTGTACAATAAGGGCAAATTTACCACAACGCACCCCACACTAATTAGAACAGAAAGCAAGACAGACACGGGGCAGGAGCCGTGTCCACATAAACGGCACTCCAGGGACACTCTAGGGACAGACCTGCATCTGCGCCAGGACCCCCTGGGGCAGTCAGCCAAGGGCTCCCTCCCCCTGACATGGCTCTCGGTATTTGGCAGTGACTGCAAACCTCAGGGAAGGCAAACACAGGCTCGCTCCCAGGCGACTGGATCCTGGGGGTTCTGCATGCGCACACAGGAGGGGACTTGGGGCCGCCCTGGGGACAGGCAGGTTTAAAGCTATGGCCCTGGAAAGCACCGAGTGAGCTGGGGTCTCGCAAGCTAGACCCTGAGCCCTTCTGCAGCTGGGGGCAGGCAGCAATAAGATCCAGAGGGCTGAGCCATCTCCACAACCTAAGAAAGCTGGCCGCGGCCGCGCGCTGGACTCGGATGCTGGGGTCCAAAGCCTCCGGCGGTGCGGCACGGACAAACGAGCAACACACAGACCACGGAACACCGTTAAAACCGAAGGCATTTTTTTTCCTTTTCATTTAAAAAAGTATTCAGGACGCATAAAAGAGGGCAACATTTACTCCTTCTTCTCGTCTTCCGGGACGGGGTCTGAGGGCGGCTCCTCCACAGTGGCACCGGTGCTCTCCGAGCCGGTGTTGCTGTCGCTGGCCCCCTCCTCCGCCAGGCTGTCGACGCCCTCCTGGCCACTCTCCTTGTCCTCGGGTGTGGACGCGCCCTCCTCGCCGTTCTGGTGGCTCTCTGCTGCCTCTTCCAGGTGCGGCTCCTCTGTAACCACACATTGCCACGGTCAGTTCCGAGGGACCTGCTGGCCCCGTGCTGATGCACACAGCCACACCGAAGCCCACGGCAGCCACCAGCCCACCATACGCAGCGCCCAAGGGCCAGGGAGACTGGGGAGCCGGGGCTGATCCAGGGAACGAAAAGCGACTTTTCAGCTTTACGTTTCTTAAACCTAAACATAGATCAAATGCTCCCGTGAAAGTGCAGCTGTTGAATCAGAACGCGCTTTTAGGGCATTGTTAAGAAAAAAAAAAATTCACTTAAGAAAGATACCGAATAGCATGATGAATACTTAGGCTATGTTGGGTTAAATATCACTAAAATGAATTTCACTTGTTTTGCACAACCTAAAAATGTCCCCAGCAGCAGGGCCAAGGTTACATTCGTGACTTAGGCTTTGTCACCGTAGACTGCTCTTGCAGTGCTCTGCATTAGCTGAGAAACAGTGGGTGTGGCAACGCGGGGGCAGGGCTCTGGGCACTGCCCAGTCACGCCAGCTGGCTTCCTCCAGAAATCAGAGCACTCCGCTCCCTGAGGCTTTCCCCGTGCCCTGGAGGGCCGAGGCTGAGGGGACCCCACAGCCTGCAGAGGAAGGCCGCCCATGAGGCCGAGGACCGCGTGTTCCCTCCAGTTGCAAAATGAGAAAGGACCATGTCTGGATTTTCAAGTTATTGCTTCAACCATGAAAAGCGCGCTCCTGCCCCAGGTGCGAGGCATGACCATGCTCCTACGCCGAAGGGCTCAGGCGACGAAACTCAGAATCTGACCGTCTGGAGCGGGACCTGTCAGACTAAGTTCTGAAGAAAACCTGCTCACAATGGCCATGGCCCCTGCAGTGTTGTCCTGATGGCTGCCAGCAGGCTCAGGGGCCCCCACCTGTCCTGACTCTGCCTTAGTCCAGTGTGCATGGTGCCCCAGGCAGAGGGCACAGTAAGGTCGCCACCCAAAGCCAGGCGGCGGTCGACCTGGACAGGGGCACGCAAAGTCTCACGGCACGGCTGGCTGGGGGCCGCCAGCAGCATGCTCTTCCAGCATAAGGCTGGCAGACAGCTAGGATCAGGGCCAGGCGAGCTCTGCTGCGCCTCCTGGGCTCCGCTGCACCTCCTGGGCTCTGCTGCTGGGGCTGCAGGGAGCCGTGTCCACTACGAGCCAGTGGGTGCGGCCGTGCTCGGTGACAGACAGGGGCAGTGGTGGGTGCACCTGGCTCTAGGCTCGCCTGGCCAGACACACCTCAGGGTGGGAAGCAGCGGTAAGAACCGACACACTCAGGTGGTGGGCCCGAGGAGGGAGGCGAGAGAAGGGCTGCACCAGCCAGACTGCGGCCAAGTCCTTCACGGGGCTCTGACTCGGCAGCTCAGAAAGATAAATAACGCCAGGGGCTGCGCGAGTCCTTCAGCACGAGGCCGCGCCAAGCCCATGCGCCGCCACCCCAGTAGCGGGCGCCCTCCGAGAGCACACGGCCGGCCACGCCACCTGTCTCCATCGGGAGGCTCTCCTCGTCCTTCTTCTCCTCGGCCTTGCCGGCCGCTTGCTCCTCCTCGGGGCCCAGGCCGCCCTGGCCGCGCTCCGCCTGCTCTGCCACCTCCTTCTCGCGCTCCTCCTGCCTCTTGCGGGCCTGCTCCTCGGCCTGTGCGATCTCTGCCGCAATCTTCTCCATATCCACCTCCACCTTCAGCCCGCACAGCTGCGGTCGGGAACGCAAAGGAGACGCTGCGTTAGCACGCTGTGGTGGTCGGGTGGGAAAGTGCTTCCACAGTGGGGTTCTCGCCTATGAGATGTACGTATATACATGTGGGGGGCAGCATGGCTCCGGGGAGCCCCTGAAACGGGGGGGGGGGGGGGGGGGGGGGGACGCTGTCCTGGAGGTCGGAACCTCATGGCAAACCTCGCGGGTGGCTGGTGAGGCAGAGCTAGGAGGTGGCACTGAGTGCCAAGTTGCTGGTTTCTAGCTCTTGGTGTGGAGCCCAGGGTTGGCACTGAGTGCAGGCTGCACGAAAGCATTCTGATGACTAAATTGCAATGAAGGAAACGCAACTCACAACTCGGAGAGCTCTAGCATCTATGGACTTGGGTTAGGGCACACACATATATAATATTTCAAATTCACTTGTAATTTTCCCTAAAAATAGGAACACTTTAAAAAAAAAAAAAAAAAAAGGAACACTTTTATAACGCAGAAATGTTACAGGTTAGATGGTAAAGTCAACCCTGTTTTAAATTTAGCAAGTATCAATAAAAACACTACTGGGTGATCCGAGTGACTGCTCTGAAGATAACAGTACGCCATATAATAACCACCATCATCTTGTTTTAAAGTTCTTTATCGTTTTTTCCCATAAAATAAAGCATTCTGGAGAAAAGGACAAGGACGGCAGAGGGACAGACACGGGGTGTGGGTGTGTGGCTAGCACTGTACCCTTTTGAGTTCACTGTTGAAGGAGTCTGTGCTCTCGAGGAACTTCCTCTTCTTCTCCTGGTGCCGCTCCTCTATCTGAAGCAGCTCGGCTTCCAGTTTTCGCTGTAAGACACACAACCGGCTTTTAGGAGGGCTCACTTCCTCAGCAGCGAACGTCAAACACGGGACATATGCCTCCGCTCGTAACGGTCCACAGCCACGCAGGGGGACCGCTGAACCACGTTCTAGCTGCAGTTTTAGAAATAAAATGTGACACGGAGGGGTGACTATGACTAAGAGTAAATGTTAAAGGGCGTCGCTTAGGCCTGAGCACCTTTTTTGGATAAAGCACAGCAGCAGAGGTGGCCAGGCTGTCCCGATGTCTTACACACGGGCTTCGTCCTGAGCCGCTGGGCTCTGGTGTGGTTATTAAGGCCAACCATGCTGAGCCCCTGGATGAGGGGACGAGCCAGTCCCAAGCTGGCTCTCCCAGCCTGCATGGGTTAGGCTCCAATACTTCCCAGATGTTGCAGCCCAGGCCCGCCTTGGTACCTTGTTTGGTGGACCTACCTGGTGCACCATGAGGGACTGGACCTGGCGTTTGAGGACCTGCATTCTAGCAGTTGTGACGACTGATCGGACGTCAGGCACCACACTCTCACTGAGGATTTCACTGATGAGGCGATGGTTTCTCTGGAAACGGGCAGTGGCCGTGTGCTTCATGGAAAAGCCATCGTCGTAATCTGGAAGGAATAACACGCTCTGCAGATGGGGTCGCGGTGACTGTGAGCAGGAGGGTGTGAGGACTCGACAGTGTGCCACCAAGAACGAGGCCTGTGCTGCAGCACACCGGGGACACCTGGTGGAGCCCGACGTGGCAAAATGTGTTCATGGCCCTGGCTTCAGGATCTGCGTGTGGGGCCTGCGACCAAATTCTGCAACTGCAGGACACTTGGTAGTGACAGCGTGTGTGCTGGGCCGACGCTGAGGTAAGTGAATGTCCCACTCATGAAATCAAAGCTCTCTAGCCAGACTCAGTTCCCCAGGCAGCACTGACACTTTAGTCGATTAGAACACCATCCATGAAGATCTGATGTAGTTTTACAGGGGAGAACAAGTGTCTGCTCCCTACTTACTCTTAGTCCTGCAGGCTCATGCCCCTGCACAGCCCTGAGCAGCCCCTGCGGCTCTGGCCACATGCTCATGCTAATCACCGTACAGTTTTCCATCCCACGTGCTGCTCTCACGGTCCTGCTTCTTCTCCGTGTGCCACACACTGCTACCCGGCTACTGCCTTCTCGCTGCTGCCCTGAAGCAGGGCACCAGCTTGAGCAGTCCTTGCGAGAACAGGGTCTGTCTGGACCTCACCTCAGTGCCGTGGGAAATAAGGCACGTCAATCTAAGTCAATCTACTGGTGACGACCTCTGAAGTCACAGCCTCTGCTGTGTTGTGGGTCACAGCAGTGGCTGCCCTCCTGGGCACTGGGCCCGTGTCCCCTGCCCTACGTGAGCCCGGTCCACTCCCGGAGGGGCAGTTTAGGACCTAAAGCCATCCCCATACCAGCATCCTCATGCCCTATCTTACCGCCAACTCGGAGCCTCTCCTGGTAATAGTTTGAGACTGTTTCTGAGGGAATTGCTCCACTTCTTTTCAACTTCATATTGCTTTTTATTTTTGGTGGTACTAGCGAGGGAAGCCCGGGCCTTCACACTGAGCTGTACCCCAGTCCTTCATTTCTGCCAAGTCTCTAGGTTGCCCAGGCTGCTCTCGAGCCAGGCTCTGCCTCAGCTTCCCCAAGTGCCGGGACTCACGCTGCCGTCCCTCACGCATGCAACGCTCCCGTGCCTGTGGCTTCTGTGCCTGTGGCTTCTGGCTCCCCTGCTATGCATCTGCATCCGGTCTCAGTTCCGTATGCTTCTCTTGCACTGCTGATCCCATCGCACAAATACGTGGCTGTGTCAGAATGGCTTACGGCTTGCGATCACCCCTACTCTACGTTGCTCTCTGCATTGTTACATTCTACTGTTTGTATTGACGAGGGCATTTGCCAGTAACTTAGCCAATCTTTTCTTTTGTGTGTGGTACTGGGGACCAAACTTGGGACCTTGCACTTGCCAGAGAGGCGCTTATGCTGCTGAGCTATCTCCGCATCCCTCTTGGCCAATCTTTTAAAGACTGTGACTGCCCTTCCCAGGGCACCCGAGGAGTGCTCCTCAGGGGCGGCCGCCTAGGGGTGCCTGCTCCCCTCACTGTGTGCGCACGTGCATGTCATCTGATGGGCTGCGCTTTCCTAGCGGACCAAAGACCTACATGAAGGAAGACCTCCGAACGCTTCTCTCTGTTCGTTAACTTTTTGCCTTACAAACTTTTCTAAGTCCATCTTTGGAACCAGTTAAGAAAACCAGGCACAGTCAGCTGCTGTCAGCTGCCTGCCCTCTCGCTGCCTTTTTCTGACGGGAAGCGCAGCCAGCAGAATCTCACTGCGACAAAACCACCTCCAGGCACCCTGAGTACCAAGATCCGGGTAAGCCACAAACACAGTCTTTACTACCTTCAAGGACACAAATGATGTCCTTTTCTCAGGGGAAACTCATCAGACTGAAGTGCCTGCTTAGTGGCCAGGGTTTGATTCCCGGTCTGCCGTGCCAGCCCTACCTCCGGGGCACGCTGAGACACCGACTGAGACTGGGCATGGTGGCATGCGCCTATAATCCCAGTGCTTGGGAGGCTGAGAACGGGGACCCTGCACACCTTGTAAACCCTACCCTAAATTCATAAAAAATAAAAAGGGCTCCTTGATGACGCTTTCTATTTACACAACACACACTGCCGGGCCGTCTCCTGTCTGGGCCAAGGCGGCGGCAGCCTGGGGCTCACCGTCGGGGTCTTCTGCAGGCTGGATGCTCATGTAGGGCTCTCCCTTCTCCATGCGCGACTGTCTCTGCCGGCTCTCCTCCTCTAGCGCGGCTTCTGCACGGCTCTTCGCATTGATGTAAGCCAGGTACGCGGGGGAGTTGTGGTAGGCCTTCATGGACTCATTGTACTCTATCTGAAAGCCAAGGTTTGTGGCGCACGGTCAGTGCTGAGCGCCTGCGACGTCTCGCTGGGACCAGAGGTGCGTGCGAGGGACGCGGGGATGCTGCAGCCCAGCTGCAGGGCAGCCCTGCCTTCTGGCGAGGTCTGGGGTCTCTGTGTCAGCACTAAGCCCGCGCCGACGCACTGTCACGCAGCCGACGCCACCCCGGCCCCAGCCCACCTTTTCTGCCTCGTATTCGTTTAAATACTCCTGTTTCTCTTCATCAGTGAGATCCCGCCACATGCCACCAATGATCTTGCCAATCTCCCACAGCTTCAGGTCAGGGTTCGACGCCTTTACTTGGTCCCAGACCTTAAAAGGAAATGGTGAAACTGTGATGTCAACTTAAAGCAGGCTGACCCTTAAGAGCATGTTCTAATGCACAGCTTCTAGGCATACATGAAAGCAGAGGGGACAGCAGATGGCTCATCAGCTGGCTTCACAGTCAGCAACAGCCTGTGTTCTTTCCACTTCACGTTACTGGACTGTGCGCTTGTTTGAGATGCTCTCTATGTGGCCCAGGCTGGCCTTGAACACCCAGGCTAACGCGGTCTTTCTGCCTCAGCCTCCCCAGTTGCTGGGACCACTGGTACGTGAAGCCTGAGAGAGGCTAACTCAGCAGCCAGTTGATTTGCATAATGTAAGACATCACGTGTGTAACGCCATGAGCAACACTGAACAGTGGGTAAAATGCTCTTTTTAGTAAAGATACTGGTTTTATCTTTAGTGCAATATAGTTTCACTGACAAAAAATTTGGGAAAATTTAAAGCACTGTGAAGAAGAGCTGCGCTGAGCTCGAGCTGCCATGCAGCCGCCGCTCCCAGGCTGTCCCCTCCAGCCGACCGCGGCGCCCGCTGCCTCTAGTTCGCGCTCCGACCTCCGCCTGCCAAGTGCACGGCCTTCCTGTGCACGGCACGTTCTGCCTCTCCCGCCGGATCCTAGCTCTGCTCTTGCAAGCTTCCCTGCTTCGCAGGACGCAGCTGGGGAGAATCAGCAAGCCTACCCGGCCTGGGCGCCTACCTTTCTGCTGTACCTCATGTAGGGCATCAGCGGCTTATCTGGTGGCTTTGGGGGTTTTGGGATCGTAATGCCAGAGGATGCCTACGAAAGAGGTAAATACATTAGTTATCCACCTGCAAGTCCACTGGCAACCTGAAAGAGAGTCCCCTAAAACCCTAACGCGCCTTTATTCCTTCTACTCGTCCATGAGAACAAGATTCTTATATTTTCTCCACGGAAAATAGCTAGCACTGTAAATTCAGAAACGTTCGTATCAAAGGAAAATGACTTTCAGCACGAAACCTTTAGGGCTTGCGGGGCAGTTTACTGCCGCTGCTCTGACACCCTGGCTGTAAGAACAAACGGAGCATTATGTGAGAACCCACACACTGCGGGGAGTGCCTCAGAGGACACGCCCGGCACCCTGGAGTTGGCTCAGCTGCCGCTGTGCATACAGTCAGCCCTGGATTATCCCCGCTCGCACACTCACACGCTCCACAGGTGCCGGCGATGCCACCGGGAGTGCACCCCCAGCGCAGCGCCCGCTCCAACACCAGCGGATCCCCAGGGCCGTGGTACCCAGGCCTGCCCGTTGTTTAGCGGCGGCCGCATAGGCAATCTGTCCTCTACGCTAGGAGCAGGCGAGTCCCCAAGTTCACAGCCCCTGGCAGGGGCTGGATGAAGCCCAGCCCATCCCACAAAAGTCTTAGTTTAGAGGAAGACTAAAAGGAAAGAGACAGGAGAAAAGGGGATGAAAAGCACCTTTTTAAAAATATAAAGAAAGGGCTGCAGACATTGCTCAGCAGTCTAACTGCTTGCCTAGGCAAGTGCAAGGACCCCAGTCTAATCCCCGGTACCATATGCTGTGCCAGCCCTGAAACAGGGCATGCTGGTGCATGCCTATAAGCATGCCTGTAATCCCATTTTGGGGAGGCTGAAAACGGGATCGCTATGAGTCCAAGCTGTGTAGTGAGACCCCCATGCCAAAAAAAAAAAGAAAAGAAAAAAGAGAAAGTGGGTGAGAACAAAAACTGGAGGGACCATACAACAGGTGAAAAATGAGTTCCTTGCCAGGCTGAGCTCCAGGAGACAGGCGGCCATACCTAGCAGAGACCACAGCCACGAGGCCAAGAGAGGCTGTCTCCCGTGCCCAGCCTCTGCGGAGCCTATGTGCCACCTCCCGACAGGACACGGGAGCCCCTGCGGACTCAGAATGGCTGCCTATAAGAGCAGTACTTTCTTTTTCCCTCTGCAGTTGCCGTGGCAAGCATCCAGCCTCACTTTTCCAGTACGGGACCCCGGGGGCTGGCCCGTCACTCTCCCTGCCAACTACAGTCAAGAAAGGCCTGCCTCCCTGTGCCACTGTGCTTTTAAAAAAACTCTACAGCTCTCTGGAGTTGAGGCAGCCCTGGCCAGGTCTAGGCACCTGCCCAGCAAGCATGAGGACCTGGGTTTGATCCCTGGTACTACATGCTGTGCTGGCCCTGGAACCCAGTGTGGTAGCACATGACTGTAACTCAGTGCTAGGGAGGCTGAGACAGGAGGATCACTGCAAGTCTGAGCTGCATAGCAAGACCCTGTACCAAATAAATAAATAAATAAAAGATTAAAAAAAAAATCTGTGCGTCCTCCTCAGGCCAGAGCTGGCACACATACCCTCCTACTAGTTTGTGGCAGGTGACGGCTTACAGCTGACAGAAACTGCCAACAGCGCTGGGTCAGGGCATCCCCACACCAGGCCCCAGCTCCTAGGGAATGACCAGTCCTACACAGCCAACCTGACGTCAAGGACTCCCACCGGGAGGCTACCGAAGTCTGCAAGAAGTTTAGGAAAGCGTTCCAGCTTGGATCCTGCCCGACCTCCAAGCAGGCTGTCAGCACCTGTGCCCACGGGGAAGGTGGTGGACCACTGGTAACTATTTTTTTAAATAAGAAGTAAAGAATTCTAAAAGCCTTTAAGCTTTAGGTATGAATTAAAATACTTTAAAACAAAGTACAGCTCTATTTTCTTTTATATTTTTCAAGGACTCTCACTTCATAGTTGGGTGTGGCAGTGCACGCCGTCACCCCAGCACCAGGAAGCTGAGGCCAGCCTGGGCTGCACAGTGAGTCTAAGGCCAGCCTATACAGCAAGCCTCTGTCTCAAGAAAAACAAACCACATTCCATAACATTAATGGGTTTGCTTATTTCTCCTTTCTCCAAAAGAAGGGACATAAATCATTACACACTGAGGATATATTTTCATGACACTCACCAGTAACTTACAATTACAAAAACAGAAAACAAAATAATGCCCCAACATCCAAAGCATCAAGTGAAATGACAGCCGGTCTGAGGGGGCGTACTGATTTATTTACCCCCTCAGCCAGAGAGCTTTCCGCAGCATCGATGACTGCCCTAAAGCGGCCCTTTTTACCCTGCACCCGAGCGGGGAGAGACCTGGCTGCTCCGGGCCCGTGGGAGCTGGAGTTGCCATCCCAGAGCCGCGTTAGAAGCCCCGTTTTATCAGCTGCTCTTACTCAAAGTGAGTTGGGGAGAAAACAAATTATACCTGCTGAGCCTTCTCATGAGAGAGCAAGCCAGTGAGGCTGTGGGAACTACTAAGAGCCCCACCCGGAGCTGTGTCTGCAGCTTCCCAGTTCTTAGCTCTTGTTCTGCCAGGCCTTACCCAAGCTCCTTCTCAGGTAGAATCTTCAGTAAAGTAGGAAAACAGGCTGTTTTCACACCTGTCCTTAAAAGCACTTTAAGGTCACAGAGTGAAGAGCTGGCAGAGAGGGAGCTGCAACGCCCGGCAGTCCTAGGTCACTCAGTCTCCAAAGCATCCGCTGGCTAGGACATAGTGTTTTATCTTTCCCTTCCTAGATCTCCATGGAAGGAGCCCACCACCACAAGAGAAAGCCCAAGCTAAGAAGAACATGCGCGCGCACATGTACGCGCGCACACACACACGCACACGCACTCCCCAAAGCAAATCATCCCAGGGGCACAGCTTCTATTCCCAGTCCACCAACACAGATAATCAAGAGCTGACTGTAAAGGGCTATTAAATGTAATCATTCTTATTGACTACCCACGAATAAATAAATGCATTAACGTAAACGATCCAAAATTGATTCTGTTCATTGTTCCAATTGAGATGTTCTTTATTGTCCGATAACCTTGCCACCCGCCACACTTGTAAAGGAACATATCAGGCCAGGGGAGACATGTACCGATGCACATAGAAACGTATGCATGCTGGAATGCATACACCAACACGCTTTGGCAGATTTTTTTCAGATACCATGAAATATGCATGGCACATAGAACTTGATATGCTAATGAAGTACAAATTATGCAGAACAATGAAAAATTTAGACAAACAAAACCTATCAAGCTAAGCAATGTGCTTACCAAGATAGACATATAGTTTGATAGTTTTGAGCTTTAGCTGTGCTCGACTACAGGGTGAGAGGGTTTTCTGGAGATACATTCACTGAAGGCACTTATTAGAAATACAGCAAAAGCCTACAGCCATTGTGGTTCTGTGCTTTCACTGATGCCACATTCTAGTGCAGTTTGGAATTTGACTTTTGGATTTATTTTCATTTGCTACTTCCACTTCTTGAATGGAGTTTAATTCTAAAACAAAAACTTTGAAGTACACCACCCAACTTTGATCATGAAACACCTCAAGTTTTGGAAAGTGCATTCCCAGCAGGAAGGACGAGAAGTGTACTTCTGATTGTACGTATCTAGCCAGACACTTGAGAGCAAGTTAATTTTATTGCATTTTTATTTGTAGTTCTTTTTTTTTTTTGTCTTTTTGAGGCAGGGTCTCACTATGCAGTTGAGGCTGGCCTTGAGCTCAATTTTGTAGCCCAGGCTGATCTCGAACTCGTACCAATCCTCCTGCCTCAGCCTCCCAAGTGCTGGGATTACAGGTGTGAGCCAACACGCCCGGCTATTTCTAGTTCTTTGACACGACATTAAAGTCTTTTTTCCACTTGCAACTGGGGAGACATTAATCTCAGAAGGTCAATAACTAAATCCAAAAGACAAATAACTGTGTGGCCATTTGGACTGGCAGGCCAGCCAAAAGCTTTCTAGCCCTGAAAAAGCCAGCTTTGAAAGCCAGGCCTTTCTTAGTCCCAGAGCCCCCGTGACTAATGCCAATTACCTTAGGAAAGTGGAAAGTGCTCTTCACAAATGACATTAAACCGGAAGAAAACTCTTGACTTGGGCACTGTGTGCAGTCTACGCGGCAGGTGCCCAAGGGCTCGTCCCTGCCAACCACCAACAGAACAGACTTTTCCTTTCTTCTGATACATAGCCAAATCTTTTTTATTTATTTTTTCTTCAGTCTAAGATTGTACAATGGATGTTTAAAATACTTGAAAAGCCAGGTTTAAATTTTTTTTTTTTTTTAATGGCTGTGCTTATGATTCGAAAAGCCCTAACTCTGGAGGCATCTCTGGTCCATCCCAGTGGTTTGCTGGAGGCTGTAATAGTTGATTCTCCTACCGTGACCCGGCTGTTGGTGCCGGGGTTCCCTCCCAGCCTGTAGTTGTTGTAGGCGAGATGACTGTATGGATTGTATCCCACAAACCCTGGTGTGCTGGGCATTTGCTGATGGAAACAAATGAGACAAAAACACGAATGAGAAATGAGCTCAAACGAGAACACAGAAATGAAAAATGATCTGCATATGGCATGCAAAAGCAACCTGAATTTAAACAAGCAATGATGTGTTGTAATTGGTTTTTTTTTTTTTCTTCATTGAGGAAATTAAATTTTTCTTTCATTGAGAAATCAGTCGGTCTACAAGCGTTTTTTTTTTTTTTCCTTCTTTTTACAGGAGCTGGGGGTATCTGAGATTTGTGAATGTGCGTGGTTTGTTTCTTGAGGTCAGCAATACACTGAAGTGTTTCAAGTATTTGGGGTACTTTATGGTCAGCAGTATGACAATAACTGTGACATATAACGTCTGAGATAAGCAAGCTTCAAGTGTGATATGCTAGAAGTCTGAAAACACTACATGCAAAACAGAACATGATTTATTTGACAGCTATGTGGATGCCACCATCTAATAAAAAAAAAATGGATTTGCTTTTTAAAACGCACTTCTAAGTCATTTCATATGTGACTGATGAGAAAGACTCAACTTGGGAAGCTAGGGGTTGTCAATACAGAAGAAGGTATGCTGGGGTCACATGAATGTCACATATGTGATTGCGAAACAAAGACTTGTAAGAAATGTGTGGGCTTCCTTCCAGGGCGCTACCTGGTCTTTCTAACCCAGTCCTTCTTTTATACACTTTTTCCCCATCTCTTCGATTTACCTTCTGTAGGTCAACTGCAAGCAATTTTTCCACCTAGTCTTAATGGGAACAACCTTTCTAGTTGACAGACTCGAACCTTCCTTTTTCACCTACTTTCCTAAAAACTCTCACCCTTTCAAAACATGGCTGCTTGCTGCCGCGGCAGAACTCTCGGCTTCTGTGAATGACACGCTGCTCTCACCACACGTGGGCTCTCACCTAGCAGTGGCCTTGCGGGCGATGTGATGACACCCCATGCTCACGAGCATCAGGGCAGAATGCAGAGACAGGGTGCAGCAACCAGATCAAAAGTAGGGCAATTCTACCTGATGGCACACAGTCACTATAACTAAGTAACTTCATTTACTTGCAATTAATAGTCTTGAATTGTATATACATTTAGCACGTTCCAATTAAGCTTGAGTCTGTTTCCAAACAAACACCATGTTCCAAAATGCTGCTATATGTGTGGATCTCTCTATCTTAGGGTCCAAAAGGCATTTCAAGCAGGTAGCACATTTGATACTTTTCAGGAGAAAAGACAACTGATCAATTTCTAGCCTATGTAATAGGAAGACGCAAATTAAGCATATTTAAGTAGGCAAAACACAGATGAAGCATCAAAGGCACAAGAGAAGTGTATGTTACTTGGCGTGAGGAGGTGGTGATGATGATGGTGGTGGTGGTGGTGGAAGGAATGGAACAGAAAAAGAAAAAAAAAGGGAGAGTCATTCCCTCAGCATCTATTCTGGTAGGTTCCTAGCTCCTGGTCTATTTTATGTGTCAGTGTGAAGTTACGATAAAGAAATGTGACTTTAAAAAAAGGCAAAAAGAGTCCTAACATGTGGAGTCAGAACGGATTTGTTCAGAAGGGACAGTGCTTTTTTAAAGATAGTGGGCACCACGGTGCACGAGGCAGAACAATGGGGAACTAAAAAAAAAAAAGGGAAGGGAAGGACATGGTTAGCCCCGGGAGTGGGGTGGGTACATTCAGAACCTCAACTGGTCAGCTAGGGCGCTTTGCAGCTGGGGCTGAGGAGGGCCTGACTCAGAGGAACCAGACTGAGCAGAGGACTTGAAGGTCCACGGGAATTAATTCTAAGGAGTGTGTTACAAGGATTTAACTTAGAACACATTATACAGTATCTCTTTTTAAAAGCATCTCCTTAAGGCAAAACAAATTATTGATACGTGGAGCTAGAACGCCTATCTGAGGATTAATAAATAAGACTATCTAGTGTCCGAAACAAAATCAAACAAGGACCTGCTTGTGAGTATAAAGTCGGTAAGCCTGTCTTTTAGGTAGTAAGAGCTGGGAAGAAAAGCTCATTGCTATCTATTAAAGAACTGATTTGGTAGGATATGTTAAGGTTAACAGTGTACTTTTCTTTTTTTAAAAAAAGGAAACAAGACAAAATTTTCCCAAAAAACCTTTAAGGAAGTCATTTCAGCAAGGCCTGCCCTGTTCCTGTGAGATCTGGTTTGTGGGTCAGGCAATTATTTTCCATGCTGGTCAAGCTGGGCCAGACCTTGCTGGGGGAACCAAATAATTCCCAACTGTGATTGAAACACTTCACTCGCCAGCCAATAAAAGACCCTCGGGCTGCATTCAAACTGAGCAGCAAGATCTCACCCACGGATGCTGGAATCCTGACTCGAACAGCTTGAAAATAAAGGCTGAGGATGACTGCTGATGTACGAGGAGGCTCGACTCTCGACTGTTTTGGTTTAGAATCAAAATTTCATATGTAGACAAGGAAAGAAAAATACAACCAGTTGAAGGTTAGGTTTTGAAATGAAACCGAGCAAGCCAGGATGAGCATTCACTCTGTACCAATGGCAAGAACCAACAGTGAAGACTCACACTAGGGCTCGTCACTCGTTCCCACTGAGAAAAAGGCAGGCAGATCCATAGGAGGCTGGAATTTCACAGTATGTGGTTTTAAAATGTGGGGGTTGGCTCAAAGTAAGATGCAGAGAGTTCTTTTATTTAGAAGGAAGTGATTTTTAGCTGAATTTGTCATCCTGTGGCTGTGATGACCGAGTGACTGTCACTGGAAGACATCTGGGTTTTTGTATCAAGGCCAGACTTGGCTATTACATTAACAAGAAAATTAAAACTTACTGTTGCAGGAGCTGGGGTGGGAGGTGGGGCATAAGATGGTCTTTCTGTTTGAAAGAAAATAAATAACTTCTTGTAAACAACTGAGATATAATACTATGCAACAAAACTACCAATGGTCCTGTTTTGAAGAAAAAAAAAATGAGAGTATTTTGGAATTCCCACTTGCTAGGGCATTAGCTTCTTATCAACATAGATCGATAAATAGAAAAATTGAGACTTACTTGACATTTTGGAAGATTAAGTTCTCAGTTCCTTAAGAATGAATCTGAGACACTAAAATA
This sequence comes from Myocastor coypus, assembly GCA_004027025.1. Classification (NCBI taxonomy): domain Eukaryota; kingdom Metazoa; phylum Chordata; class Mammalia; order Rodentia; family Myocastoridae; genus Myocastor; species Myocastor coypus. The sequence continues at coordinate 19,699 of PVJA010015689.1, forward strand.
AAAAAAAGGAAAAAAAGGAAAAAAAAAGAGAATCAAAACTCAGCAAGCATAAAAGAATGTTTTCCTAAAGAATAGGGTATTTTAATTGGTATTTCTGAGTAAAATCACTCCACTGTTATCTGTTGTAGTAATCAAGCCTTTTGCATACGTTAGCTAGCTCTTCTTGGTCACCTGGCTGATCAGAACTGACTGAGTGAGAAACTCCTGGGGACAGAGTCACTTAGAAATGTATCTTTAGGGTTTCGCTTATGATAGCGGTGCTACGTCTATATGGAAAACGTTTTGCAGATGCCATGTAAACGTTTACTCAGACTGATAAAAAAATAATGACAATAGAATGTGATGTATCATCAGGGTGACCCCAACAAGGCCTCCCAGACGCTGACAGCTGGAGCTCCCTGGGCAGTGGTTCTACCTTGCTTTTGGGGTAACAACTGCTAGGCAAATGGCACAGCAAAATGTAACTGGTTATGATACTGAACAGTACATTCTCTTACGCTGGTCAAGGGTTTCTGAAGTGCTGGGGATACATTCTGAGAGTCTCTCTATAGAGAGCTCCTAACGCCAACTGCACAGCTCATTTCCAAAGTTATTTCCTCAGTGGCACTTTCCCGACAAATTACCTGGGCAGAGCTCACTCTTCTTATCTGTATTCCTATCTATTTGCAGTGATCCACAATCATATTTCTTGGAGTTTTCCAATGTATCAGGGAACCAGCACCACCCAACTTATTACCGTGTCCCCAAAGGTGAGCTCAATTGGTAGTAAATGTGTTCCTGTGATACCAGCTCACAACAGGAACACATGCGAGCTTGCTGCTTAGCTCAATATTTATTACAAACCGTAAGATGGCCAGGGACAAAAATTTAGGCAAATACACTTCTGCGACCACTGAAATAGGTTCATCCAATATCATGACAACCGATAGGCTTTTCTGCTTCCGCTTCGCATTTTAAGGCAATTTCCTGGAGCACCAGGAATAAAAACACTGTGGGGAATAGCCTTTGCTCAGTGGTCCAAGCTGGGCCTGCCCTCCTGGCTCGCTTGAAGGGAGCTGTCAACATCCGGTAGGCCTTGCTGGGGGGGTTGGGGGGCCCAGCCCAAGCTCGCCCGGAGCTCCCCGTGCAGCACACTGGAGCCAGCAGCCTTTCCCGCGACTGCTCTCCGGGCTAGGATAGAAACCTGAGCGCTGGGCCCGCTCGATCATCCGCGAGAGAGCAGTTCCCGTGTGCGCCCGGCACGCGAACTCCGGACACCTCGCTCGCACAGTGCCTACGAGCGCCGGCCCGCCCCGGCCCCGCGACCCCACCGCACCTCCTCTGCAGCCCCGGGCCACAGCCGGGAGGAGGTCCTGGGCGCGGGGCGCTCGGCCCGGAAGTGCCTGGGCTGGGGTTGCAGGTGCTTCGGCACCCCGCTCGCAGCCACGCTGGGTCCCAGGGTCCCTCCGGGCCGAATCGGGGCGCAGCTTCCCGTCCCCGGGGCCCCCGAGCCGGCCGCTCGGAGCGCGGGGGGTCCGGCCCACCCCGGGGCTCCCGGCCGCGGAGCGCAGGCCCGAGCGGCGCCGGAGGCCTCACGCGGCCGCGCGCCCTGCGGGGACTCGGGTCCGCCCGGCGGGGCGCCCCGCTCTCCCCGGCCCGACTCCGCACTCACCAGCGGGCCGCCGGCGCCCGCAGCCCCGCTCCGCGTCCTTTGTCCGCGCTCGCCCCGCCCTCGCGCCGCGTCCGCGTCCGCACTTTCCACACGCGGCGCCACCGGGCCGGGGCGGGGGCGCGGCAGGAGCGGGCGGGCGGGCGCGCTGCCTGGGCCCGCGGGGGATGCGGCTTTTTTCCTCGGGCCCCGCGGCTCCTCCGGCGGCCCCGGCTGAGTATTTGCCGCGCGGGCGCCGATTCGTCACGGTGCGGAGGGCGGGGCGGGGCGTTCGGCCGCGGCCGTCCCGGAGGCGGTGTCTACGCGGCCTGCATCCGGGTCCTCGGCGGCTGGCTTGCGTCGGCCGCGGCGTGCGGCGCGAGGGGCGCGTCGGGGCTGTGGTTCGGTTCCTCAAACCACGGCTGCTCGCCTGCCCGCCTCTCTGTCGGGGCGGTGTGGTCCGGGTCCCCCGGCGGCGTAGACACCGCTGTCCTTCCGGATCCAGCCCGGACGTCTCCGGAACCCCCCGAGACCCTTGATTTGGTGGTGCCGCGCGGTGGTCTTCGGTCGGTCGTGCTACCTGACGGGGCTCCGTACCCTGCGGTGGGGCTCGCTCCAAGCATGTAAAGGCCTTGAAGGCCGCGGCCCCTGCTTACTAAGGCCAGGCCGGGGAGCAGACGTTGTCCTGCTTGTCCCCAGGCTCTCTGCGCTGCAAGCACGCTGGTGCTTTATTGTAGGGAGCAGGCCGCCGTGCTGGGGCGAGGACCCGGTTGCAGAAACTGCAGGGAACCGGATGGAAGCGCCTTGCATCAAGGAGCTGGAAGGCAACTTTTATTAACGCCGGCTGCGGGCTGACGGGACCGGGACCTGGGTCCGTATTGTCGGCCCTGGCTTCAAGTAAAACAGCAATTTACACACATTTTTGTAAGCAGGAAGTGCAAAGTCCATCAAGGGTTTCCTATGCTTGGTTACATATACAAGTTCTTCTCTAATTGGCTACACAAATTGAGTCATAGGTTGTCAGGCAGATGTGTCCCCAGCACGTTTAATCTGCGGGGGTCCATGTTGAACTAGTCTGCCCCCGGTGAAGTCAGCTGGCAGGACGCTAGTAGGACGTGGTGTTTGCGTCGGCCACTGAGAAGGGGGTGGGACGGGGCCAAGGTGATTTGACCAGTTATGAAGCTGTAGTTTTATTTTTATTTTTTTAAATTAACCATTTTGTTTATTTATTTTTTGAGACAGGGTCTCGTTATGAAGTTCAGGCTGGCCTTGAGCTCACTTTTGTAGCTCAGGCTAGTCTCGAACTCGCAACAATCCTGCCTCAAACTCTCCAGTGCTGGAATCACAGGGGTAGACCACCATGCCTGGCTCAGTGGAGAGTTTTGATACTATGAATAGTGCCTCACCCATTTTAGGTGAGTTTTTTTTTTTGTGTGTGTGTGAAATAAAGGAGTGAATGATTATCTCTTATTTTTCTCCTTTTTTTTTTTTTTTTTGAATTATAGTACAGGGTCTACAGACATGGCCTCCCTATGTACATCTGATTCATGATCCTCCTGTTTACAGCCTCCCAAGCACTAGGATTGCAGGTGTGCGGGGATTGAACCCCCTGCCCTTGTGCCTGCTTGTAGGCGCTTTAAGCTGCTGACTAAAGATAGCTCTGTGGCACAATGCCTGTCTGGCAAGTGCAAGGTTGTGAGTTCAAACCCTGGTCCTGAAAAAAAAAAAAACTTTTAAATTTTCTGTTGATAGAGGGTCGTGCTACACAGCTCAGTCTTGTAGTCATCTTTCTGTCTCAGCTTCCCCAAGTAGGATTACAGATGTGTGCCACCACACCTGGCTCTGGACTGGCACAGCATGTGATACCACAGATCAGACTTGGGTCCTTGTGCTTGCCAGGCAGGTGCTTATGCTGCCGAGCTATCTCCTCAGCCCAACTTCAGCTTTCTTCTTGGTGCTAAGACCAGGTTTCCTCTCTGACATACAGTACTTACCTTTTCTTGGGATTTTTTTTTTCCAGGTAAGAAAGCCAGCAGATTCCGGCCCAGGTGCTGTCCCAGGTTGTGTCCTGTGGGCTGGGAAGGAGAAAAAAAAGAGAAAATGCCAGAGGACAAAGTCCTCAGACAGCTAGCAGGTGGGTCCAAATGGGCCCCAAACCCACACTGCAGTTGAACCTCAAGACTGAGGCTTTAGCTTAGAGAAGACAGCTGTGACCCAAGGCTCAGCTGCTCGAGCGGGCCTGCGGAGGTGTGCGGGTTGCCGTAGGCTTGCCTGCCTCTCCAGAGGACAGTGCTGTAAAACTGCATGATTTTTATGTACTTTTTCAGAGAATAAGCTTTATTGGATTTTATTTTTTAATTTTTTAGTGCAAGGTCTATAGGGTTTCACTATACCAATCCTACTCATAGGATCCTCCTGTTTTCAGCTTCCCAAGTGCTGGGATTACAGGGCCAGATGCCTCGAGGATTTTCCAAGAGGCCTGTGACTTAAAGAGGATACTGAGTCTATCTCTGCACCATGAAGTTCCTGATTTATCTTTTTTTAAAATTAATTTTCGTGTCGGGTGTGGTGGTACATGCCTGTAATACCAGCACTTAGGAGGCTGAGGCAGTAGGATCGATATGAGTTCAAGACTAGCCTGGGCTACAAAAGTGAGCTCAAAGCCAGCCTGAACTACATAGCGAGACCCTGTCTCAAAAAGACAAAAAAAAAAAAAAAATTAACTTTCATCCCTTAAAACTAAGAGAAAGAGAGAATTCTGCAGGACCCACAAAGTCTGTGAAAGCCCTCTCACAGGTCAAGCACAGCAGCAGGAGAGTTTCCCCAGCTGCCTCTATCTATGAAAGCAGACAGCTACAAGGCCTATTTCTCTTTTGTAAGACAGTCTCATGCGGTTCAGCGTAGCCTCAAACTCACAGCGATCCTCCTGCCTCAGCCTCCTAAGTGCTGGGTTGACAGGCGGGTGCCACCTCACCTGGTGTGGAGGTTCAGTTTCTTCTCTCTTTTTTTTTTTTTTTTTCTGTCTTTTTGAGGCAGGGTCTCGCTATGCAGTTGAGGTCTTTTTTTTTTAAATGTATTTGTTTATTTTTTTCTTGTTTCTGAACTTTTGTTTATTTATTTCTTTTTATGGCTGGCTTGGCCTGCCCTGAGGGCAGGGCTGGCGCAGCATGTGGTGCCGGGGATCTAACCGTGGTCCGTGAAGCAGCCTAAGCTTTCCTAAGCAGGTGCTTTAGACCACTGAGCCATCCGCCGGGCCCCGAGGTTCAGTTTCTATGCTCTCAATAACTATGAAATACGGGTGCCTAGCAGATTTTTAGGGCAGGGTAATTCACAGTGTTTTATAGGTATTGAAAAAGTGTGTTGTGTTTCTGTGTGTGTGTGTGTGTCCCCGCCAAAGAACTGAAGCTTTCTGGGCATGAGTTTGGCACATGGCAATGATGGGTGGGCCTGCAGTTCCTGGGTCACGGTCCATTGCCTGCTGGGAATTGAGAGGCGCTAGAAATTGGGATTGGCAGGCTGTTTGCTTTTTAAGCAAGGAGATGAAACCCAGGGCCTCACATACATTAAGCCAGCAAAGTCTGCTGTCGAATGCCTGTCCTTTGCGTGGTTAATAAAATGCTGCTGCAGGCTGAACCTGCTCCGCCCTGTGTGGGCTTGGATTACCTGGCCACTGCCACACCTATCAGTGACACTGCCTGGAGCTGCATGTAACCGTGAGGGACCCTGAAGCCTCCAGAAGCCAAAGATACTTGTGCTCTGGGCTTCTGGGGGAAGAATGTGCCTGGCCTGGCCTGGAGCCTGTGAGGGCAAGCTGGGAGGCCATGCAGTGACTATAGGCTCTGTCTTGTGACAAACTCTTCTTTGGTTTGCGGGCTTTATAATTGGAGCACTATGGATATGCATGTTGCGTAAGGTTTAATTCTAGCCCATACGTTCTCATTTGAATTTTTGAAACTAAAACATGTTTTGACATTTTGTCTTTTTTTTTTTTTTTTTTAATATGCTAAGAAAACAAACTAGGCCTGGTTTGGTAAATGCTTGTAATCTCAGCAATGGGGAGGCAGAGGCAGGAGGATTTGGGTGAGTTTCAGGCCAGCCTGGGCTACACAGCGAGTTCAAGGCCAGGCTAAACACACAGCAAGCCCAATCTCAAAAACTAATAAGAAAGCAAGTGTTAAATTTGATAATAGTCTTTAAAAAAGTGAGAAACTGCTTCCACACAGTGTTGTACATTTTTGGGTACCAAATCATCCTAAAATGTTTTGGCCTAGAATAGTAATCACTGGGCACTGGGAGATCGTTCAGGTCTAAGCGCCTGCCTGGCAAGCACAAGAACAGAGTTCAGTCCTCTACCGCCACTCAAATAGGGTGGCAAACTCCTGTAATCCCAGCACTGGGGCGGCTGAGACAGGATGAACATCATGTGTCTGAGCTGTGTAGCAAGACCCTGTACTGAATAAATATGTAAAAGATTTTTTAAAAATTAAAGTAGGAATCATTTAGTTTTATTTTCAGGTGCCACTTTTATACTTAAGAACAACATGAGGGCCCAGCAGTACAACTTGGGTAATTCTCCGGGAAGGATTTTTTGGGAGGGAGGGCAGCAATTAAAAAAATCTAAAACACTTTTTCTATCGTGCTTTGAACTGTTCCTACATCAGTCCAGCTGTCATCTTCCTCAGGAGCCCGTCAGCCTCATAGAAAATTGTTCATCCAAATTCTACTGTATATTGGGGCTGGGGAGACAGTTCAGTAGAATAAACACTTGCCTGGCAAGCATAACAGTCTGAGTTCAATTCCCTGTTCTGCGGGGAAAAAAAAAAAAACCTCAGTAGAATAACACTTGCCTGGCAAATTCTATTGTATATCTGAGCAGTGTTTCAAATGTCTCACATCTGGTGGATTTAAAAAAAACTGTGTAGTAAGAAGGGAATGAATTGTGACCAAGTGTCGCTTTTGCCTTTGTTTTTTTCTTTTTGGTTTCCTTGAGACAGGCTGTCACTGCGTAGCCCAGGCTAACCTCGAACTCACAGTGATCCTCCTGCCTCAGCCTCCCAAGGGCTAGGATTATGGGCCTGCATCCCCGGGCCTGGCTGCCACACTTGAAAATCAAGGCCTGACAACCCAGGATGATTCCTCTTGTTGTACAGGGAATCAGGGACGGTGCTCTGTGGACTTCCTTAGGGCAATATGTGTTGAAGTGTCTAGGCAAAGCCAAGGAACACTGACGTCAGCCATCTGCCACAGAGGGGTGATGCTGCTTATGCTGTGGGGTTGGTGTGCAGATTAGAGATTATGAATCCACCTGTTGAATCCTGTGCTTTGAGCCAGGGAAGCACTTTGCACATGGGGGAGGGTGCTGTTACGTTTTTCCCAGGATTGTGGGGTAACATGATTAATTCGATGATTGTTTTGGGTTATAGTAAAAAAAAAAATTCAGGACAGCGAGTGCCTGGATTAGCAGTATTGGAGTTGCAGACTTTCACAGAAGCGCTGTAAAAGGCTCCATTGTTGGCTCACCGATGAATCTGATGTAGGAACATTCTCTCGTAAGGTCTCTCGTAGGTCAGGGACTTACACTTCTTCACTTACCTTTTATAAAATAGAAAAAAGGCTAAAGCATCACGGTATCTAGGGGTGCCACTTAGCCTCTCTCCCCGAGGGAGCCAGCCAGCATCAAGGACAACAGTGCATCGAAGTCAAATATTTTGAGACAGCTCAAGTTCATGTTGCAATTTTTTAAATCCCAGTGGTATCATTTACTTGGGTAAATTCATATATTCAGATTTTAAAAGGGATCAAAGGCAATACAGCTTTTTAAAAATACAAAACCTACTATTGCATTTTAAAATGTACAGGTTATATACACAATAGCTGCATAGCGGAATTGTGACTAGCAGTTACATTCATAATGCCCAGCACTAATGTTGAACAGTGTGATAAGTGACATTAAATTACTGCATTATACAATCACAGTTGCTTAGGAGAGTAACTTTAATACTACAGTCAGGGGCTGGAGAGATAGCTCTGTGGCACAAGTGCCTGCCTGGCAAATGCAAGGTCCTGAGTTCAAACTCCAGTCCCACAAACAAAACAAAAAAACCCATAGTGGATATGAATGCATTTTTAAAGCTTTGATAAAACTGATACCATTTAACAAATATTGAATGAAACTTTTTTTCTTTTCTTCAGTGCTGGGAATTGAACCCAGGACCTTGGGCATGCTATGCAAGCACCCTATCGCAGAGTTCCATGTCCAGTCCCCAAGAAGCATTTGTAGCATGTTTTTTTTTTTTTTTTTTTTGTGGGACCAGGGTTTGAACTCACGACCTTGCACTTGCCCAGCAGGCACTTGTGCCTCGGAGCTATCTCCCCAGCCCCTGTAGCATGTATTTTAGGTCAGAAGATTACATGCTATGGTATCTTTGACAAAACCAAACCATTTTCTTTTCACTGAATAGAGTAAGCCAGACTAGAAATTAAAAAAAAAAGAAAAGAAAAAAGTAGAATAAGCTGGACTGAAAGGAACCCGAAGCACCTGAAAGACAGTGTGCAGGGCCGGTGAGATGCTTCAGTGGTCTAAAGCGCCTGCTTACGCAAGCTTAGGTAAGCGCAGAGACCTCAGCGTGATCCCTGGCGCCCCATGCTGTGCCAGCCCCACCCCCAGGACAGGTTGAGCTGGCCATCATAAAAAAAAAGAGAGAGAGGAAAGGTGAAATGTCCTGCTCACGTGTTCTGTTCAGGGTGAACATAATTTCCTTTTGATGAAAACAAACATTTTACTGGTATAGATAAATATACATACAGCATATATACATACACATACATGCACTGTATCTACATATCTCCATGTATGCACAATGTACTAAAATTCTAACGTAGCTGTAGCCCTTAGATAATACTTGAGCTGGAAAAATGTATGAATTGTATTCATTTATTCATTTTTCCACTTAGGAAAAAAATAGGCCATCAGTTTCTAATGTTTTAGAACAAGTATTGATCCTTTAAGGTCTTAAAATGAATATACCGGTATTCGATAAATTAGCTTCTTTAGAAAAAATTGCGGCAGTGTTTCGTGTATCCACCAAGGTGTTTCTTATCCGTGTTTATTACAGTTAACAGTAAGTCCCACGGAGCCTGTTCGTGGAGCTGACAGCTGCGTCATCTTAGCTCACAGAAATGACTACAAGACATATTTCTTTATAGTAATTCTTAGAGTAACTCAGCTAAGCCAAGACATGATCTCACTTACCTTTCTAGATGTAAATGCTGGGACGCTGAGGGGCTGGCTGACTATTCCAGTCAGCACAGGAAACACCATTTCAATTGGCTCTTCGTATTGTAATGCTTTCACTGGTTTTCTGCCTTTTTTATTTTTAGGGAAGGGTCTACAGGGTGTTCAGGGTCTCACTATTAGTTAGATCTGCCTGTTTTACAGCCTCCCAAGAGCTGGGATTACTCGCAAGTGCCACCACACCCAGTCTCAGCGCTCCCGGGGACGGGGCCAGTGCGGCAGGCCCAGGGATCGAACCGGGACCCCTGCTGTAAAGTCCTTTCAATGGGGCAGCTCTTCCGGGATTCTGAACTAGTTTACAAAGCTCTTCAGGTGCGGAGTAACAATCGAACTTATCGTCCAAGGAACCGCGGGGTGTGTTCCACAGTCTGCCCACGACAGCTCATGAAGACAACTCTTTTCTAAGTGTCCAAATGATTGTCTCAGAAAAATGCTAAGTGAGGAAGGCGCCCTCGCCTAAAACGTTACCCCTGCTGGCATCTTAAAGTAGAACAAACGAAGCTCAGCCAATCAGGAAAGAACGCTGTCTCTTCACAGTCTGTAATCCTCCACAGACAGACTCCGCCTCTGCCTTTGAGCCCTCAGGGCGAACCTCAGCGCTTTCAGCGGTGACAGGTGGTTGGTGCGTGGCGGCACGCGTGCCGCAGGTTCGCCACCGCTGGCTTCCAGCCTCCAGCAGCTGCGTGAAAGCGCGGATTTAGCCAGCCAGCACGGTGCTGCGTACAGACAGCCTCTGATCAGATTTCCAGGGAAAAAGAAGACTACTTGGAGAATAATTAAACTGGAAGCCATCCTGAATTTCCAATTTTATTTTTGAGCTCTCTCTCTCCCCCAAATGTGCTCGTAATTGAGTTCAGAGAAACGTCACGCCCTAGCTGTTCATTTATTTATTCATTTATTTATTGGAAGTAAATCAACAGTCACATGTCGATCCTCACAGTTTCCCCGCTGTGCTTAATTAAGAACTTACATTTTAGACAGAGCAACGTCAGCACGGCTCCGGCCCTGGTGTCCTTGTGGGAGCTTCGAGTCAGGGCGGCCCCAGCGCCGGGCGCTGGATGGACGGGATGCTGCAGGAGCGCCTCATGACCAGCCGGACCTCGATGTCGGGCAGGCTGTCCTGCCCCGTCTGCGAGCAGCCCTCGTCCGTGGCGGCCAGGTGTAGGTCAAAGCGGAGGGACACTGACTTTTTCCTCAGCCGAGGGTTGTCTTTGAAGAAGGAGCCTTCCCATTCTTTAATGACTTCATCCACTTTCTCTGTCCTGAAGTGAAAAAGCAAAGCCTTCCATGAGAGAGGGAAGGGAAGGTCAAACAGCTATGTCATTTATAGCTTGTGAGCTTTTTCTTTTTTTGGTGTGGTACCAGTGATTGAACTCAGGACCTTGGACTTTCCAGGCAAGCGCTTATTCTACTGAGCTATCTTCCCAGCCCCTAGCTTGTGAAATTTGTAACTGACATGTATGAGCCTTTAAAAATTATAGGGATATAAGCTGGGCATGGTGGTGCATGCCTGTAATCCCAGCACTTGGGAGGCTGAGGCAGGAGGATCAGTGTAAGTTTGAGACCAGCCTGGGCTACAAAAGTGAGTTCACAGTCAGCCTGAACTGCATAGTGAGACCCTGTCTCAAAAAGACAAAAAAAAAAAAAAAAAAAAAAAATCCTAGGGATATAATTTCTAAGGTATTCTGTGAAATGTACACAGAATCCCCATGTTCTGCTTTTATTTTTAGGAACAAAACCCAGGAAATTGACTGGCTGACTGTGTATTTTTCATCATATATATATAGTCATATATATATATGTATGTATGTATATATATATACATACATATACATATATATATGTATGTATATATATATACATACATATACATATATATATATATATATATATATATATATATATATATATTCATCTGGGTTTAAAAATCCCAGTATAAGCCAGGGGTGGTGGTGCATGCCTGTAATCTCAGCAGGTTCAAGGCCATCCTCAATGACATAGGGAGACCCTGTCTTCTCAAACACCCCCCAAAAAACAAAGCAAAGCAAAACATAGATTAATTAGGCCTGTTTGGAAACAAAGACTTGTTACTGGGTTTAGTTGACTACAGTTATTTCTTCACCCATACTTAGTCATTCTCTTTCCGTTTTTGGCTCTCTCTCCCCACCCCGTCTGTCTCTGAGGCAGTCTCCCTTTGTGGGCAGACCTCCCTGTGTAGCCCGGGCTGGTCTCTCTCACACTCCACGGTCCTCCTGCCTCAGCCTCCTGAGTGCTGGGCCTGCAGGTGTGCGCTACTGCACCTGGGCTGACGTCATTTCCCGCTCAGGGCCGTTGTACTTACTGGACGGTGCTGTGGGCCTCCGCGCTCTCCCTCGCGACGTTTCCGTTCACCATTGCCTGCGTGGTCACCGTCTCCCCCTTGTCATCCTCATACTTTTGTGAGAGTTTTGTTGAAAAAGAGATTTCGTTTATGATGGCTGTGGAAATGTGATTGACGACAGATTACAATGTGGAAGCGTGTCCCCACTGGCCTTACGTGCCAAACTCTCATGCAAGTGCGACTGGATTCTGCCACTCTGGAGGATTTACTTTCATCCGGGGTGGATGCATCCCTGTTCGAATCGGCACGCTCGACTACTCACCCGAAGGTAAAACGAAGCCAACCCTGCTGGCGGTAGGTTTGGGCTCCTTCCCACCCTGGATGCAGCCGTAATACCTGAAAAGGGAAAGGATGATATTACAGGAGCAGCACTGAACTATCGAGGAGTTCACACAATGCACAGCGGTGGCGAACCTGTGGCACGCGTGCCCCAGCGGGCTGGGTGTTATCAGCGAAAGCTCCGGAAGGTTCGCCGCGCCTGGATTAGAGCAGTCGTACAGCAGAAACTGTTTCGCAGTGAGAACAGCTGAGCGGTTCCCTAGGGATACTGCGCTTTTGCGGGCCAGTCCCCAGCGTTGTGCGCATGAAGGAAGACAACCGCAGCGAGCTCCAGGAAGCTTAAAAAGGCGTGCAAAACAGCGCCGGGCCTTGTGGGCGGTGCCCAGGCAGACGTGTATCACGAGCTGTAATGGAACGCACCAGACTAATGCCCATCAAATTAAGGGCAAGCAGAGGTAGGAGGCTGGGTTCGGGGGGATACAGCTTCTGCAGGCCTTGAGCTTGTTTTGCAGAACAGGCTGGTCTCAAACTCAAAACAATCCTTCTGTCTCGGCCTCCCTGGTGCTAGGGTCACAGGTATGCACTGCCAGGCTCGGCCATAAAAGTTCTTAAACTAGAACAAGTGGGACCATGAGGACTTGTTACATTTTTCTCTTTTGATGTATCTTAAGAGTAGCATACTTAAAATTTCAAATTTTATTACAGAAATATTTAAAGACCAATTTGTCAACATGTTGAATGATTAGGACTTAGGCAAGATTTACATTTTTTTCTCTCTCTGTCTCTCTCTCTCTCTCTTTGTTTTTGAGACAGGGTCTCGCTGTGTAGTTCAGTTTGCTTTGAACTCACTATGTAGCCCAGGTTGGTCTTGAACTTGGGGCGATCCTCCTGTCCCAGCTTCTACTGCTGGGATGACAGGTGTGCACCACCATGCCTGGGCACATTGCTTATTAAATAATATATAGCCACATGTCAACATAACCATTCCAGGGCCCGGCAGGATGGCTCAGTGGTCTAGAGCGCTTGCTTAGGGCGGCTGCAGGGACCGCGGTTCGATCCCCGGCACCACATGCTGTGACAGCCCTGCCCTCAGGGCAGGCTGAGCCGGCCATAAAAATAAATAAATAAACAAAAGTTCTGAAACAAGAAAAAAATTAAATTAAATTAAAAAACAAAAAAACCAAAAAACATAACCATTCCTCAGTTGGAATTGTTTCACAGAGGACTCATAACTCTGACACAAGCAAGAAGAAAGGCATCTGGCTGGCCAGACAGATGAGCAGACTAAGGCGCCTGCTTAGGCAAAGGCAGAGAGCAGTTCAATCGCCTGCATGGCACAGCGTGCCAGCCATCCCTGGGTCACACTGAGATGGCGATTGAGGCTGGGCTTGGTGGGGCGCACCTGTCATCCGAGCACTTGGGAGGCTCAAAACGGGAGGATCACTATGAATCCGATCTAGCAGTGAGACGCTGAACACCCTGTAGACCCTTCCCTAAAATACAAAAAAAAAAAAAAAATCCCATTTTAGTACCTTTTCCTATTGGAACATTCTTAAGTCTTTTCCTTTTTGAGAGAGAGTCTTGGTGTAGTCTGAGCTGGGCTTGAGCTCACTGTGTAGCCCAGGCTGGCCTCACATTTGCTGAGACTCTCCTGCTTCAGCTTCCTGAGTGCTGGGTTTACAGGCGTGCACCACTGCACCCAGCTTGGAAGTCTTCTAAATCAACTCAGAGCTGTTTGTATTGCTGTCCTTGGTTGTGGCTTAATCACGTTATCGTTATTAATTATCATGTTTAATATGCGGTGGGCAGGCCCTTGGTATGGTAATTCTGGTGATCATACATGGATCTGCCCAACTGCCTTCGTGGCTGGTCTATAGCGAGCGAAGACTAATCTTAAAAGAGAGACACTGCCAGGAGAGAGATGAAGCCCCCACACTCAGGAGGCCAGAGCAGGGGCATCGCAGCGAGTTGGAGCACCTGTCACCATGGCCAGCAGCTGCGGGTCCCAGTTGGAACAGGCGGAAGCCCTCTCCTGTGCAGGCCCGAGCCCGCGCAGGCGCCTCTCTCCGGGGCCGGGGAGGGGGCGTGGGGGGGGGGGGCGTACCTGATCTCCTCGCGCTCCAGGAGGCGGCGGTAGGTGGCGATTTCCTGCTCCAGCCTCATCTTCGTGTTGAGCAGCCCCTCGTGCTCTCGCAGCTGCCTCTCGATGCCGCGGCGCACGTCCTGCAGCTCCGTCTCCAGCCCCTCGATCACCGCCTCCAGATCGTGTAGCTGGATCTGGTGCTGCTGCTCGCTGGCCTGCAGGGAGCTCTCCAGGCCCCTTTCCTGTGGACAGGGGCGGCCTCAGGGAAGCAGAGGCCCAAGTGGGGCTCGCACCCTCTTAGCCCAGCCTGGCCTTGAGCTCACGACCATCCTGCCTCAGCGACAATTTTTTAAAAAATTATTTAATTAATTTTTTAATCTAAGCCTCCTAAAACTCATCTCACCAATCAATAGCCTCCAACATCACAAGCTTCACTGGTGGCCCACTGTAATTGCAGAACATTTGACTGTGCATGCATCTGCTTCCTCTTAGCCCAAAGAGAAGAATTTTCTTTTCCTTTTTTTTTTTTTCTTCTTAGCAACATCAATAGGGAGGTGGGTCATGTCCACACACTGTGCTCTGTAGAACTATTGTGAGGACAATATGCAATGTGTCAACTTTTAAAAAAAGAAAGGGGAAAAGAAAAAAAAAAGTAATGTTGATTGAATGTGTTAATGTTTAATTGTTTGATCAATCTTATATACCTATATCTATTAATCTAAACTGATCTGATGATGAAAATATGTAATATAACCATTGTTAAATTTAATCAATAAAAATATTAAATCATGAAAAGAATAAACTGGTTGAGCTATTAAAAATTATTTTTTTAACTTTATTTCTATTATGGCTGGCTCAGTCTGCCTTGAAGGTGGTGCTGGCACAGCATGTGGTGCCAGGGATCGAATAGTGGTCTCTGAGGTCATCTAAGCTTCCTAAGCAGGAGCTTCAGACCGTTAAGCTATCTCTCCGGCCCTCAAAAAGACAATTTAGGAAGATGCTTAAATTTTTTTTTCCTGCTTGACCTCTCGGCAGCCTGAATACAAGAAACCCACTGTTAAAATGTTGGATACTAGTACTTGGGGCCAAGTTTGGTGGCGCAGACCTGTTGTCCCAGCACTCTAGAGGCTGGGGCAGGAGGTTTATCGCAAGTTCAACACCAGCATGGGTTACACAGTAAGACTCTGTCTCAAAAACCTCCCAAATCAAAAGCACGGTTTTACCCTTTCACCAAATAGCCCCGAGATGAGGAGCAAGTAGAACTGCTTTTTTTTTTTTGGCTGGGTCTTGCAGGTGCTTAAACAACTGAGCTAACCTGCAAAACCAGCCCCCTTCCCTACTTTTTTTTTTTTTTTTTTGAGGTAAGGTCTCGCTGCTTAGTTAGGCCTGGGCTTGAACTCTCGGTGATCCTCCTGCCTCAGCCTCCTGAGTGCTGGGAGGACAGAGTGCGCCCCCATGCCCGGCTCCCCGCTCACCACCGCGTGCAGGGACTCGATCTCCACTTGGAGGTGGTGCCACTGGCGTCGCGCCTCCTTGAGCTCTGCCTGGGCTGCTTTCAAAGCCTGTTCATCTCGGTCCATCTTTTCGTTGATGTCTTCTTCCAGCTGTAGAGACCAACAACAGCGAACGGAAACAGAGCGCTCTGCTTTAATCCACTGAGCTATCTGGCCAGCCCAAGGGTAACATTTTGAAGCAAAAAGAATGATAACTTTGTTCTTATTGTGTGAGTTTTTTTTTTTTTTTTTTGTGTGTGTGTGTGAGTTTTAAAATTAAAAAAAAAATGGGTCATAGAAACAAAATTGTCGAAGGGAACGTGGAGCCCGTAGCCGGGCACCATACCAAGTTTAGGACAAGGTATCAAAGAGGAGCACAGACAGGCTCTCGGGCAGCTGGGCCTCCTGCTTAGCTTTAGAAAAGAACTTCTAGAATCTTGGAATCCACCCACACAGATGCTGGTGCCTCCTCAGCCTCTGGATTTGGGGTGGGGAGTGGCAGTTCAGCTTGAGTCTGTCACAGTCAGATTCCCAGAATGGCCCCTGGCCACACTCAGGTCCCCCAATTCTTGTCCTTTTATGGCACCCTTTGCATGGAATTCTGGGAGCTCCAGCTGAGCCCAGAGACAGCAGCCGTGCTGTGTGGGGCCTCATCCTGACCCAGTGTTCCAGCAGCCCCCGAGCCCCAGCTGACTTGGCCCTGTGTGGAAACTGCTGCTTTATTTGGTGATGTGGAGGTGGGGTCACTTTTCTTTCTTTTTGGGACAGGGTCTCACTCTGCAGTTCAGGCTGGCTCTGAGGGCTTTTTGTAACCCAGGCTGGTCTTGAACTTGCAATCATCCTCCTGCCTTGGCCTCCTGAGAGCTGGGATGACAGGCCACTAAGCCGGCAAGCACTTTGCTGAGAATTAAAAAAGCAGGCTTTCTTGAATATATCTTAAGCGAGTTTCTAAAGGATTGGTGGAAAAGATTCTCTAAAGTAGTTTCTGCTTAAAAGTGCCCTAAGCCAGTGATACTGTAGTCTTACTTTTTTTTGTTATTAATTTGAATTTACTCATTTCAGTATTGAATTTTTGCACCTCCTGAGTTTCTATGTCTGCTAAAGCATTGACTTGGTCTTATAGTTTTCATCTATTAATTTTCCCCTTCTCATTGTAAAAGATGAGTGAAACCATACCAATGCTTAAGTCAAAAGCCCCAGTGACTCTGCTAAAGTTAGGGGTCCAGGCATTGTTCCTGAAGCCTGCAAACGGGAGCCGGGGGTATAACTGATGATGTCACTGACATTGGTTACTAGTAGAATAAAAGCCTGTGATTTCCTAGCAGTATTTTGGTTTCCTTTCAGTGAGATTTTTTTTTTTTGGTGGGACCAAGGCTCAAACTCATGACCTTGCACTTGCCATGCAGGCACTAGTGCCACAGAGCTATCTCTCTGGCCCCCAAAGATTTTTTTTTTTTTTTTGGTAGTACCAGGGATCAAACTCAGGACCTTGTATTTGCCAGGCAAACTTTTATTCCACTGAGTTATCTGTGCAGTCCTTTGGTGAGTTTTTTAAAAAATGTTTATTTATTTTATTTATTTACTTATGGCTGGCTCAGCCTGACCTGGGGGTGGGACTGGCGCAGCATGTGGTGCTGGGAATCGAACTGTGGTTCCTGCAGTTGCCTAAGCTTGCTTGAGACCACTGAACCATCTCGCCGGCCTCGCCTAAACTTTCCTGCAGGTGCTTTAGACCACTGAGCCATCCTGCCAGGCCCCTTTTAACTGCATTTGAATCCCTGGAATAGAACTCAGATGTACTAGATATACTAAACATAACACAACACCAAACAGAACCTGAGACTGAGAAACACAAACTCCTCAGTTTTTGGACCTATTTCTAAAATATTTGTTTTTTAATTAGTGGAAAGCCTGGCGAGCAGAATGAGTTGCTAAATTAGGTGATGGCTACCTTAAACCTAAGTATATGACATTTAGCTGTTCATTTGGCTCTCTCTACTATTGCAAGGTTGTATTGAACATAAATATTTTTCATAGTGCAAAAGCAAAAGACCGAATCATTGCTAATTGGGGTAATTTTGTTGTTATAACTTATTAGTTCTGAAGGCCTCTTTCACCCTCAGATGGCTGCTATTTATAACAGTCTATAAAACTGAACTCATTAAAAAGCTCACAGGAACCTCTTAGAAATATTTGCTGTAGCTCCGGTGTGCCCAGCAGGAAGTCCTACCCTTGCTAGGGCTCGCAGCAAAGAGATGAGATCTGAATCTTGCGAGGAACTTCCCGTTGTCTGTGAAGGGTATCCAAGACGCCTCCTCCCCCAGCACTTCGCAGCGAGGTTGGGGTTCACCAGTTTATGGCTCAGGACCCCACGCTTTATTCCTGATCTCCACCTCGCTAAAGCTCAGAGGCGCCCGCCACCGCCCACCCAGCCGCGCTTGGGCTTAGCGGTGTCGCCGCCGGCCGGCGCAGCTTTCCCCCGGCCCGGCCCGGACGCGGGAGACCTCCGATCCTTCCCCAGTGCCTCCGCATTGGAAAGGGAAGACCATACCTCGGGGAGGCCGGGCGGCCCCGGGCGGACGCGGCCTGTCTCTTTATCCTGGGAGCTGCCTGCCTCTATGAGATCATTACCTGCATCCTCGTGGACAGCACCGCCTCTGTGTGACTGCTGCCGAGGAGCTTTTCATAGTTTGCCCTGATCTCATTGAGGAGCTGGGACAGTGCCATTCTCTCCCCATCCTCCTCCTCCGCTAACTGAACCTCGGGGGTGGCCGCTGCGGCGGTGGCTGCGAGCCGGCCCTGCCTCCCTCCCTCCCTCCCTTCCTCCGCGAAGCAGGCAGGCGGCCTTAAAGATGTAGCGCCGCCTTATCCGCCTCTTCCTGGGGCTGGGGAGCGCCAGGTTTTCTAATCCATTATGAAAACGCCTGCCTGGCCCTGCCCTTGCTCCTGCTACTGTCCTGGGCCTACCGGGAAGGTCAGAACTTCCAGGGAGGAAAGGCAAAGGGCTCTAACCGTAACAGCGTGCAAGGCACCAGCCACGGCCCTTCCCTGTTACTTGTTATGAAATTTTACTTTACTTTTTTTTCCCCATAAAATAGAAGGTGACAGGGGCTGGCAAGATGGCTCAGTGGTCTAAAACGCCTACGTAGGCAAGTGGAGGGACCAAGGTTCGATCTCCAGCACCACATGCCACGCCGGTCCCACCCAGGCTGAGCTGGCTACTAAACAAACTTAAAAAAAAAAAAAGGAAATAAAATGTCAAACAGAAACATCGAAACATCTCTGTGGTCACTGTTTTGCTCCTGTTTTTTTTTTTTGGTGGTACCAGAGGTTAAACTCAAGCAAGACCTTGCACTTGCCAGGCAGACATTAGGTTGCTGAGTTATAACCCTGGCCCCGCTTTATTCTATGTTGAGACAGGGTCTCACTCTGTAGCTCAGGCTGGCCTCCCTCTTCAGCCTCCCAAGTGGGCCTGGGCCACCACTAAGGACACTACTTACTTGGGTACTTTATTTTTATTTATTTATTTTGTGGGACCGGGGTTCAAACTCACAACCTTCCACTTGCCAGGCAGGCACTTGTGCCACAGAGCTATCTCTCCAGCCCCCTGGGTACTTTAAATAGAAATGCTGTTTGCTGGGTGCATCGGCTGCTTCCGTCTCATTGCTGGAACCAAATGCCTGACCTCCCAAATTAAGGAAGGAAAGGCTTATTTAGCTCACAGCGCACGGCGGTTTCAGTGCACAGTCCGCTGGCCCCACGGCAGGGTGGTCCATGGCAGAAGGCAGCTGTCCATGGTGGCGGAAGACAGAAAAAGTAGCAAGAGCACAAACAGGCGCCGGAGCAAGCCTCTCTCCTCTTTGCGGTGTGCAGGCTGCCCACTCCAGGGCGGTCCAGCGCTGGGATGAATTGCGAACTCTAGGGCCAGGGAGAAAGCTCAGGGGCCAAGTGCAAGGTCCCAAGTTTGATCACTGGTAGCAGAAAAAAACCTCAAAAACAATAAAAGAAGCATTAGCAAATCACAAACTCTAGAAGCCACCCCATGGCTACATGAGGCTTTAGAGGGGACAGTTAGACACAAACAATAACCATAGGTCATTAGAATATGTTGCAAAAAATATTCTGATATTTGGGAAGAGCAACTGCCAGAGTAGGTTGATTGTTGTCAAAAACAAAACAAACAAACCAACCACAGGTCGTTGTCCACCAGCCACGGGACGGTTGGACTGTATTTCACCCGCAGGTGCAGCCCCGGCTGTCACAATGCTGATGGAGCTGGGAGCTTCAAGCCACAGCAGAGCCCAAGCAGGACCGCCGCCACCCAGGGAAATGCACCATGGCCACGGCGGTGGCGGTGTGAGAGCCACGGCGAGGCTTCCTCTGAGTTAGTAGGCGCGTGGGTTCCCGCAGCCTGTCCCAGGAAGCGCAACCTTGAGGTAGCTTTTGCAATTAAGAAAAGCCCTTCGCACCTTTGTTCCACCCAGCCCTCACCATCCCTGATACTCTGTCACAGAGCTGCGTGGCTGTGGACACAGAAGACTCTGAGTGCAGACGGCTGCGGCCGAGTCCTTTTCTCCCTTACTGAAGACAGAGAGAAGTAGAGGCCTAGGCATTTGGCAGCGGAGGAGAAAGAAGAGAATGAAGAATTAGGCCCCTGAGAGGGGCAAGAACATGGATTAAAGGTATGTGGAGGGGAATGTGTCTCTTTCTGTCTGTTTGACACAGGGTGTTGCCACGTGGTTCAGGCTGGCCTTGAGCTCACTTCTGTTGAACTTGAGATGATCCTCTTGCCTTGGTCTCCCGAGGGCTGGGATGACAGGCGTGTGTCTCCATAGCGGGCAGAAATATGCCTTTTGTTGTAGCAAAATTAAAAAAATGTAAGCATTTACTTGTTTCTCAATCCTCCTCTGTACAATGTGAGCTGCAAATACAACCCGGACATGTAATTCTTCCCTTCCCGTTCCTTCAAAAGACAGAATGAAGGCCAGGGAGGTAGCTCAGTAGAATAAGTGCTTGCCTGGCAAGCACAGGGTCCTGAGTTCAATCCCTGCTACTGGAGGGGGGAAAAAAAGATGGACAAAAGACAGAAATGATCTTGAATAGGGCCAGCCAAATAGCTCAGTGGATTAAAGCACCTGTAAGCAGGCACCGGGGCCGGGGTTTGATCCTCAGGCCTGCCGTGCTAGCCCCATCCCCCAGAGCATGCTGAGACAGCACTTGAGACTGGCCATAGTGGTGTGTGCCTATAATCCCAGCTCTTGGGAGACTGTAAACAGGGGGACCAACCATGAGTCTGATCTAGTAGTGAGACCCCGAACACATCCTGTAGATGTATTTCCCTAAAATGCACACACACACACACACACACACACACACACACACACACAAAGGACAGGAATGGAAGCAGACAGAAGTAGTTTTAGCATTGTGTTTTCCGTGGTGCACACCTGTAAATCCCAGCTGCTTGGGAGGCTGAGGCAGTAGGGCCAGGCATTGGAGTCTCATCTAGGCAAATCATTACAAAAAAGAGAAAAATTATTGAACCCGGTATATCCAAAATATGGTACTCACTATGCGGTATCATGTATACTATCTTTGAAATCCAAAGTGTGTTTCCTGCCTGCCTCAGCCTCCTGAGTGCTGGGATTATGGGCGCACATTACCCCACCCAGCCTGTCCAGTTCTGGATGTATCAGCTAAGGTTACTCTCTTCTCTTACACTGCAGAAACCAACACAAATGAGCAGGTATCATTCCTAGAAGAAGGATCCCAAGTCCATCTTATTTTTTATGTGTGTATTTGGTACAGGGTGCACAGGGTCTACAGGGCCTCCCTACATAGATTGGACTTGATAGTGATTCTTCTGTTTTCAGCCTCCCAAGGGCTGGGATTACAGGTGCATGTCACTGCTCCCAGTCTCAATGGCTGTCTCAGCATGCCCAGGGGCCGGGGCCAGCATGGCTGCCGGGGATTGAACCCTGGTCCCAGTGCTCTGCCTAAGCAGGTAGGTGCTTTAGTCCGCTAAGCTATTTGGTCAGCTCCCAAATCCACTTTAGTTATTGAAAAAGTAAATAATTTATAAATGTAGAATTGCGGTGCCCCTGAGAACTGCCAGAATGTGGTCGTTGGGGCCCTGGCTTTCGAGACACTGCACACACTTAGGGAGCTTTTATTTTTTATTTTTATTTTATTTTATTTTATTTTATTTTATTTTTTTTTTGTGGGACCAGGGTTCGAACTCACGACCTTGCACTTGCCCAGCAGGCACTTGTGCCTCGGAGCTATCTCCCCAGCCCCATTAGGGAGCTTTTAAAAACCAGTGATGGGGCGTGTGTGGGGCCCTCTCGGGAGGGTGAGGCAGTGGAGGGCCACGCTGAGTGGGAGGCCAGCCTGGGCTACAGAGTGAGTTGAAGGCCAACTTGGAATAATAGCAAGACCCCAAATCAAAAAACGTGATAGCAGAGCCTCGCCCTGGCCTCACAGAGCCTGCTTCGGTCCCCAGCCCTGGGTGTGGCAGGGTGGGCGGAGGAGGAGGTGGGGGGGCGTGTCTCCTGCCCAGAGGCTCTCACTTAAAGAGCTTGGGCTGCGGCCTGGGCGCCAGATTCTTAGAGCGTTCCCCAGGGCAGTGCAGCAGGCTGCGGAGTCTGAGGCCTGCTCGGCTACGCCCCAACCAGCAGCAGCAGGCTGCACCGAGGACGAGGCACAGATGTGCATGTGGAGATGGCATTCGGGGAGGGGGGATGTGGGAACGGCTCTATTATTTCTTGTAAAAAAATCTTTAATCTCTAATTTCGTAAAAGATATACATCGCACCTCATCCACTGGGTCTCTCACTTTTTCTCCCAAACATCGGATCTAAATTTGGGGGAAGCTCAAATATTTGTAAATAGGAAGGCTGCGCTATTTTTGCTGTTATTGCTTCACCTCTGTTTGCTTATTTTTTGTCTTTTTTGAGATAGAGTTTCGCTAGGCAGTTCAGGCTGGCCTTGAGCTCACTTTTGTCGCCTAGGCTGGTCTCCAACTCACACTGATCCTCCTGCCTCAGCCTCCCAAGGGCTGAGATTACAGGCGCGCAGTGCTCCACCACGCCCAGCTCATCGCATCTGTTTATTTAGACAAATGTTACTTTTTCTGTCTCTCCTATTCTGACTGGAAGAAAGGGCATGAGAAATAATCATCTTCTCCCTAACCCCAGGAAGCTCCTGCACAAAGGTGAGGAAACCATTTAGTTACTGAGTGATCATTACACCAGAATGTCGTGTGCATTGCCAAGAATCTGCCGGGGACCCACAAGGGCAGAGGGAAGTCCGATCCATTTATATGGACTCAACCTCTCCTCCACGAGTCCAAGAAGCAGAGTGAATAGTTAACTGAGGGGAGCTGTGTCTTAGTTACTTTGTACTCGTTGCTGGGACAGATACCTGACACTCAAAATGAAGGAAGGAAAGGTTTATTTAGCTCACAGTTTGTGGAGGTTTCCGTCCATATTCAGCTGGCCCAAGGCTGAGTGGAACAGGACAGAGAGCATGCAGTTCATGGCGGTGGAACTGCAACAAAATGGCAGCAGAGGCAGCCAACCCAACACGGCAGTAGAGAGCAACAGCTCTAGTCTATCTCTCTGTCTCTATATTACATTCAGGCTCTCCGCCTCAGCCTATCCGCCTTAGGCTACACCCATAATCCCAGAAGTACTAATACCCATAATCCCAGGGATCATGGATCAAGTCTCAAACTCTAGAAGTCTCCGCCCAATGACTACATGAGGCTTTGGGGGGACAACTAGACATAAACCATAACAGGCTGCCAGCCATGTGTCTGTCACCTGTAGTCCATCTAGATTTACTCTGAAATCCTGGAATCACCTGCATTTACTAATTAGCTTTATTTTTCACAAATTTTCTCTCCCCCTTCTCTCCTCCTTCCCTCCTCCTTTCTTTCTTTTAAAGTCTTTTTTTTTTCTTGTTTCAGAACTTTTGTTTATTTATTTATTTTTATGGCCAGCTCAGCCTGCCCTGAGGGCAGGGCTGGCACAGCATGTGGTGCCAGGGATCAAACCTCAGTCCCTGCACTACCCAAGCTTTCCTAATCAGGTGCTTTAGACCATTGAGCCATCCTGCTGGGCCCTCTTCTTTCTTTCTTCCTTTCTTTCTTTCTTTCTTTCTTTCTTTCTTTCTTTCTTTCTTTCTTTCTTTCTTTCTTTCTTTCTTTCTTTCCAGGACCAGGGATTGAACTGAGGCCCTTGTGCTTGCCAGGGCAAGCACTTACTGTACTGAGCTATCTCCCCGGCCCTTTCACAACTTTCTGACAGGAGTTGCTCTTAGGATGTGGAGTAAGGTGTTCAGCAAGGTCAGACTGCTGCTTTTTCACAGAAGCTGGGAGAGAGGGGGTGCTTTCTCTAGTCTCCAAAGGGGTTATCCACATTCCTAAGAGAGGAAAGGGGTCTTACAATGGCAAACTTCTTATGTAAATGCGTCCTGACCTAAAATTATTAGGATGAGGCTATAGGAAGTGTGCTGGTCTGCTTGCTGTTACTGTACTAAGGCATCTGAGACAATGAGCTTATGAAGAGGAAAGGTTCATTTGCCCTCCCAGATTTAGAGCTTCTAGACCAGCATGTGTTGGCCTTTTGGCTTTAGTCTGTGGCATCACGGTGGACAGGAACGCTCACTTCCCAACTGGGTTGCAAAACAGAGCTAGAAATGGGGCGGGGCCCCACGATCCCTATGGAGG
This sequence comes from Myocastor coypus, assembly GCA_004027025.1. Classification (NCBI taxonomy): domain Eukaryota; kingdom Metazoa; phylum Chordata; class Mammalia; order Rodentia; family Myocastoridae; genus Myocastor; species Myocastor coypus. Next base: position 43,585 of record PVJA010015689.1, read on the forward strand.
GAGCACTGCCCCTGACCTAAAGAGCGCCCCCTAGAGCCTGTGCTTAGCGGCTATACACCTTCCCAGTGGTGCTCTGTGGGGAACCACACCTTTTATGTTTTAGATGACATTCATGATTCAGTCTCTGGGCCTGCAAGATAGCTCAGTGTACTAAGCGCCTGCTTAGGCAAGCGCAGGGATGGGGAATCGATTCCTGGCACCACATGCTGCACCGGCCCTGCTCACAGGTGCACAGAAACGGACTGAGTCCCAGTGTGGTGGCACACGCCTGTAATCCAAACGTTGGGGAGGCCGAAACAGGAGGATCACTACGAGTCCGAGCTGCATGGTGAGACCTTGTACCAAATACATTAACACATAAAAGATGAAAAGAAAAGAAAGACAACTGATCAGTGTTGATGGCGTGTGGAAAAGGGAACCCTAGAACACGGCTGATGGGAAAGTAGGAACATTATGGAAAACGACGTGGCATTTTCTAAAGAAATTAAAAATACAACCACCCCTGGCAGGCAACCCTTCTTGTGGAGCCTGGCTACCCCAAGGATGGGTCACCATCTCCTAAAGATACTCTGGTGGCCCTTGTAATGCTGCTGACAGCAGCCAAGACAGGAACAACCCGGATGTCCATCTGAGGGTTGGTGGGAAATACATACATATATATATATATATATATATATATATATATATATATATATGCAATGGATTGTTATTCACTCTTTTAAGAAGGGATCCAGTTGAGGGCCTGGCAGGATGGCTCAGTGGTCTAAAGCATCTGCTTAGGAAAGCTTGGGTGGCTGCAGGGACCGCAGTCCGATCCCCGGCACCACATGCTGCACGAGCCCTGCCCACAGGGCAGGCTGAGCCGGCCATAAAAATACATAAATAAACAAAAGTCCTGAAACAAGAAAAATAAATAAATAAAAATTAAAAAAAAAAGAAGGAGGATCCAGTTGACACGACATGCGGATCTAGAGGACATTATGGTTCAGGGGCTGGGGGTTCCACCCCCAGGCCTGCTGTGCAATTGAGACTGGGCGTGCTGGTGCAGGCTGTAATCCTAGCCCTTGGGAGGCTGTAAACAGGCAGATCACTACGAGTCTGATCTAGCAGTGAGCCCCTAAACACCCTGTAGACCCTTCCCTAGAATTCCCCGCAAAAGAGGCCATTGTGGTTAATGGAAAAGTGAGATAAAAAGAGAGGTTCTCCAGGAGGATTGGTGTGAGTTCGAGACCAGCCTGGGCTACAAAAGTGAGCTCAAGGCCAGCCTCAACTGCATA
>PVJA010015690.1:0-44956 GCA_004027025.1 Myocastor coypus
AGGAGAAGAAGAAGACTCAAACTCATGTAATAAGGAATGAGTCAGAAGTAATCACTACAGATCCTATGGAAGTTCAGAATAACATCAATACCTACTTTGAAAATCTGTACTTTAACAGGATGGAAAACACAAAAGATATGGACAGATTTCCAGAACATAAAATTACCAAAGCTGAATCAAGAAGAAATGAAAATTGGCGGGGTGATAGCTCCGTGGAACAAGTCAAGTGCCTACCTGGCAAGTGCAAGGTCGTGAGTTCAAATCCTGGTCCCGCCAAAAAAAAAAAAAAAAAGAAAGAAAATTATAAATAAACTAGTATCAGTTAATTAAATTGGAAACATAATAAGAGACTTAGCAACAATTATCTAAACTATTCTGCATATCTACTTCCAGCTATCAAGAAGTGGAATTTAACTGAAGAGAGACAGCTAGTAGGAATGCGTGCAAAGAGAACAATATTTAAGCTAGAGGTTAATTGAACTTGAAGATTGCCAGGTAAGTTTCTGCCATTGACCCACATTCTTGGCACACTTAGATTTTTTCCCTCATCCTTACTTTTTAATTTTTACAATTTATTTATTTAATATTATTTATTTGTTTATTTTATTTTAATTTTTGTGTATGTGCCTGTCATAACTGATCTCTTTAGGCTTTGCAATTGGCTCTTGTTCTGGGGCCTTATGTTTCTGGTTTCCTCTGCTTTGCCTTCCACAAAATCTTCCTATTTCCTGTCTGATACCTGGAGCAGCTGAGGCTGGCAAAGCTCTAGAAAAAGTTACTCTCAGGCAAGATCAGGGTTCCACGAGCCCGTACTGGGACCCTGGTGCTTTCTCTCTTTTGGTACATTTTGTAAATTGTACACTCTTAACCTGAACTCAGTTGCAGGATCAACAAGACTCTGAAAGGCATGGAGTCATCCCAGAGCTCTGTGGCTGCACCAGAAGTGGGTTCTGGAAAGCAAGTCCTGCCTCTGGCTAGTGTTAAGTTTTTCTCTGGGCCAGTTGGTGACCAGAATGTTACATCGTTTTGAATGTGGATGACTCTCACATAGGATAAAAGATGAATATAGGCACTTGGGCTACAGATGTGCTACTCTCCAACTTTGGATTTAAACTTAAGGTAGGGGCCTGTGGCCTATGTGTCACCTGTATGTCATCCATGCTGTCACTTATGGTGCAGTCCTTGAGGGAAAGATGGAGAACGGCAGGCATCTTTTCCCAGGGAACCATGCTAACAGAATTGGGAAAGTCAGCTCATACCATCTGCAGGCTCCGTGGAAGATGCACACTCCTGTTGCCTCAAAGGGTTTTTCAGATCATCAGTCAGCGAGGCCAGTGGGCTGTCCCAGTCAATGATGTCTTCTCTTGCCTCCAAGGTAACCAGTGATGCCCTCTAAGTGTGTCAGATGAAGGGCAGTCCTTTTTGTGTGAATGGGGTTCCTTTTTTCTCCTTGCCGTTGGCCTTGTCATGATAGTATGTAGGGGGTGCATGTGTATATTAATTTGGAAGCGAGTACATCCTAAAAGTGCCATTTTCTTCTTTAGAATATCTTTGTTTCACCTGTTATCTCAGTTTTTTATTCTTAGCCTAATTTGCTACCCATACGTCCCATTGTTTCTAGATGTTTGAAAATGTCCTTAATAGCAGGTTGCAAATTCAGAAGAAATATAGTAATGTTTAAAATATTTTTTTTTTTTACTATTTGACCTTTGTCAAAGATGGTGTGGGAACACATGGTGGAGAGATGTGCTGTTCCACAGCATTCAAGAGGACACATGCTTAGAAGTTGTGCTACACATTGCTATACAATTTCAAATAATAAATTTGCCCTATCTGGAAATAGTGGTTCTTTGCATTGTCCTGCATGTGCTTGTAAGACTTGCATTCATAGACATCAACAAGAAGCCACATAACACCTGTGAGAGTCAGTGGGAGCCAGAATGCACAGGACTCACAGTGGTTAGGGAGCACCATAAGTTGTGCTGTCATGAGCACTAAGCAAATAGCACTAGGAAAATCAAGAAGCAGGGATATATACAGGGTTTCATATAAAAACCTATATTGTTCATGGTGAAACACAAGATTTGGAATAATAGCGGCATCATTGCCTCTCTTTCTAAACTATTTAGGTATTGGCACATTTGAAAGTAAAGCACTTAAGATGTTCCTTGGTCAAAAGATAAAAAGAAAGTCTTGGGTACTGTGAAAAAAAAACTTTATGCACACTGATCACACGATAAACTCAATGAATGTAAATTCTTCTGATCTGCTGATTATACAGCTTTGTCACTGATAAATCACTGTACCTCATATGGGCACTGCACAATTTTTAAATGAAAATATTTTATACAGATGGGGATTGAACAAAACCGGTATCTAGGATTCTGCATCTCCTTGGGTGGGATTAGAGAGAGTGATCAATGGAAAATGATAAAGCTACAGAAAAGATGATGGATTAAAAGGCGATTGCAGTCATTCTGAACAGAGAATGTGGCAGATTAGACTAGGCAAATAAAGTGAAGATACAGGGTGAAAATGAAAAATAATCTAAAGAAAAATACATAGAATTCTGATCAGCAAAGATAGGACAGAAGTTATGAATTAACAGTCTTCTAAGTGTCTATGTTTCAGGATTGAGAAAATGGGCCCAGGTAGAAATAATTACTGTAGTACAGAGGCCAGCTAAGGGTACAGATATGTGTTGAGATATGCAGCCAGCTGCCGCTTAGAATTATTTGGAGTAAAAGTCAGTTATTCTTCAGCTTTCCATCTCCATAACAAATGTTTGAGAACACTACCTTTTCTTTTCTTTTCTTTTCTTTTCTTTTTTGATGGGACCGGGGTTCAAACTCATGACCTTGCTCTTGCCAGGCAGGCACTGTGCCATGGAGCTAACTCCCCAGCTCCAAGATCACTACCTTTTAAAGAGACTTAGTTCCAGAGAGCATAGCTCCTAATCAGTTGACTCCACTGTTTGAGCCAATGAAGACCTGATATGGCAGGTGGATGCTGAGAAGCAGAGCCACTTACTTCATACCTGGAAAGTGAACCGGAGAGGGCACAACCCCAGTGACATAGGGGTCTTGCCTCCTAAAGCTCCACAGACTCCTAATAATGGCAAACGCTGGGACCAAAACTTTAGCAGATACGCTTTTGGGGAACATTTCAGATTTGAGCTGTAGTAGCTATGAAAATGTTCAACACTATAATGAAAAATCTTTTGTGCCCTTTCACGTGTGATAAGATATTGGCATGCATGTTATGAAAATCGTGATACATGGCATCAGCAATTTAACCCTAGTTCTTCCTTTTGGGCCACTTATTTAACAATTCGGAATTTTAGCCTTATTATGCAACGGTGAGATAAATCATTTTCCCTTCTGAGTGCTACTTTGAAGTTGCCACAAGCAAAAGTGCCTAGTACAGAGACCAGTGCACTCCAATTCAGTAAATGATTAAGTGAAGCAAAATGAAATCTGTGGTCAAATTAACCAACCGGATTATCTGATTCTCATTCCACACTTTGACAGCAACTCATCAATCATGGCACTCTTAGGTCTGGGACTCAGGGCTGTGACTGCTCTTTATAGAAGCCTTGATCTATGGTGAGACTTTTTCTTACTTGAGGAGAGGGACAGACTGAATTGTTAGCACTTGCAGGGAAATGGTTCATCTCTCCGTAATATACCTATCTGTATATTAGAAATCTACTTTTCATTCTGTTTGAGATACAATTACAATAATATTGCATTAGTACTGTATGATAATGGCTCTTTGCAAATATAAATTAAAAGACTAGTCAATGAGCCTTTCAAAAGAGGTGGGAACCGAAACAGAGAGAACTCAAGATAGAATGATATTTAGTGATTTACCTGGATAACAATGTTCTTGGCAGCATGCTAGTTGATGTTAAGTGTCAAATCTCTATTACTCTCCGCCTATTTTTATGGCCTTCTTGAGCAAGATTAAGTACCTAGTCTGTACTTGGAGGCAGCTAATAGCCTTTTTTTCCCCATTGCCCAGTTCTCTCTCTGGCTGCAAGTTAGGATTTGAAGCAAAATAATGTTGGCTCTTTGGCCCCTGGGGAGGCTGGCATAGCTGTGTGGCAGTAATACACTTCAACAACCTGTGGGTAGGAAGACCACGGCCTTAGGTGTTATAGGAATAGCTGTGTGTGTTGAACAGGGGATAGATTTTACTCTCTGACCCTATAAGTTTTGCTGAAAGGTTTTTATATATATATATATTTTTTTTCTTTTTCCCAATATGAGAAAAGATGGTTAGGGTAACTGATAAACTGTGAAATAAACCCTTCACTACAGGTGGTGGAAGTCAAGTACTTTATGGAATTTAAAGGTTGCTTAGGACAACTAGATTCCAAGGAAGGGTCCCTGGAGAATTTGAAACTCTAGCAACCTGAAAAATATTTAAAGCTCAGGGGAATGAGTCACATTTGATCGCGGTGAAAAGGGAAGAAGGGCAGAGTGCAGCGCTAATGCCCTCGAGTCAGGGTGCTTGTAGGATGCCTGCAGGCCAGGCGAGGGTCAGGGGTCAGCGTTTCAGACAAGCGCACGTTGCATTCTGGTCACGGCAGCTCCTTCTGTGAGGAGGTAATGTGCTGGCAGAGCAGCATGTGTGAGCTGGATCAATGACTTTCTCTCCTTGTTCTGCTAGGCTTAGAAAATATTTAAAGAATTCTCATATGCAAAAGCTAGAAGTTAGGTGCAATTAGTTTTTTCACTGTTTCATTTTTTGTTCATGTTGAAATAATCTGAGCTTCCTATTTACCTACAAAACCTCTTCATCACCTCTGCCATAACAAAACAGAGCTTTCTTTCAACAGTCTGGTTCATATACACTTAAAAATTTTCTTTCTTACTTTCTTTCAGTATTTTTGCTTTCTTCCAACTTGACACATCTGACTGTCCTGCTCTAATTCACCCCCAAATTTGAAGCATGTAATACAAATTATACAAGGGTAAAATAAGAGTTAAATTCAAATACTTGTGTGAAGTCAATTTCTGGTCCTTTTGTCTACTACCTATAAGATCTAGAATAATATATGCACTGTCTCTAGTTGTCAATTTTCTCAAATTCTTTGAGTTTTTTTTTTTAAAGGATTGAATAAAGTTTATGTGTTTTAGTGTACAATGCTTTGTAAGATGCTTTGATGCTACCAGTAATATCTTAGTACTTTTTTCAATGCTTAGATGAAATACTCAATTGACACAGTTAAAAGAGGAAAGCCTTATTGCAGCTCACATTTTGGGGAGATTTCAGTCCATAATCACTTGACTTCAAGGCAGGGTGGCATGACAGATGGGTGACACAGAGGAGAAACAGTTCATGGTGGGCAGAAGGCAGAAAGCAGCAAGCTACAAGTGACCAAGCAGTGAGTCGGTTTCCCTTATGTCCTGTGCAGTAACCCACTGTTAGGGCAGACAGCACTCGCATCCAGGGTGGAGAAACCTGAATCCTAACAGTGTAACATGAGTCAATTCCGTCACCTCACCCTTAATCCCAGCATTATACAGCCACTTCTGAAAAGCCCTGCTTATAATTGCTTGGGACATCTAGATATAAGACATAACAGTGTGATTTGATAAACTCTGGCTAGATCTTGGGGATAATAGAGCTAAAACAATTACACTAAAAGCAACAGGACAATTTAGTCTTCCAATAAGCTTATACATATTATCTGGGAGAAAAGCAAGAAACAATTATTTTTAAAAATCATATAATTTGGAGTAGCATTAGATGCTGTGCAGAGAAATATGGACAGGGGCAGCAGGAGAGTGGATGGAGAGTTGTTTTAGACTGAGTGATCTATAAACATCTGTCAGCAAAGCAGAGGTCACAATTAAGATCTACAGAAATGCACAGTAATCTTCCAGAATCCAAGAGTATTCCTGGGAAAGAAAACACAAATTCTAAGGCTCTGGGATGAAAACAATTGTCTTTCATATCTGAGGACTATTGAGAATGGTTATGAGGCATAACTTACATAGGAACACAAATAATTGAGGAGTGAGCTAGTTTTAACATTATAAATGGAAGATTTTAATCCATGAATGGAAATGGCCCTGCATACAGATCTTCCTATAAGCCTTCTGTGATCAATACAGTCATTTTATCATTTTACATTCTGCCTGGGTCTTGGGATACCTGATGCACTATATTTTTCTAACTATCTTACACAGTGATGAATACAAGCCAAAGGCTAAGTTTCTGATATTTTTTTTTTTTTTTTTTTTTGAGACAGGGTCTCGCCAGTTCAGGTTGGTCTTGAACTCACTTCTGTAGCCCAGGCTGGTCTTGAACTCACACCGATCTTCCTGCAAGTGCTGGGATTACAGGCATGTGCCACCACGCCTGGCCCTAGATCCATTACTCTTGAAATGCTATATGAGTTATCACAGTTTGAGGTAATGTTAGAATAGTGTGAAGGGCCGGCAGGACAGCTCAGCGCACTGCGTGTTTACTGACGTAAGCACAGGGGCCAGGGCTCCATTCTTGAGGCATCATGCTGCACTGGCTCCTCCCCTGGGTGCACTGAGAATGTGATGGAGTCTAGGCGTGGGGGCACATGTCTGTAATCCCAGAACTAGGGAGGCAGAAATCAGGAGGATCACTATGAGTCCAAGCTGCATTGTGAGACCCTGCACACACACACACACACACACGCACGCAACACGCAAAAGAATAGTATGAATCTACACAATAAATGCAAGAGAAAGGCTGAACATATTCGAGGGGAAAATCTACTTCGTGCGCAAGCAGGCATGGCAATCTGCACTTCAGTCTTACACATGCAGTCTCTGCATTAGAGACACTTGTGAACTCTGCCTACCCTTGTGTTCAAGTTATCTCTCACTTGCAAGTGTAAAAGTCTGTCTTGGCTTAAAGACAATACGATTCCATGAATTTTTCTAGCAGCATTTTAACATTTGAGCTCTTCCTTACCTCTCTGCAGGTGAATACCGCAGTTTGGCAGGTGCAAACTCGGGTTATAGCGTTGGCAATTTGAAGCAAATCTGAAGTAGTCATTCCCTACAAGAAGCAACTGGCTAAGGCTAGCAAACTGAAAAATGTAATAGGAAGTGCAAAATACCTAGCATCCTAGTGCATTCAACAGTTTAGTAAGAATATAGCCAGGACATCTAATCACACACGGAACACCAACCTGACTTAATCTAAGAAAGTTAGAAAAAAATCTGGGATTTGTGAAGCACAAAATACATCAGAAGCCCAGCATGGTGGTGCATGCCTGTAATCCCAGCACTTGGGAGGCTGAGGCAGGAGGATTGCTGTGCGTTTGAGACCAGCCTGGGCTACAAAAATGAGCTCAAGGCCAGCCTAAACTGCATAGGGAGACTCCATCTCAAAACGACAAAAAAAAAAAAGTAGTGGATCCAATTTTATGTTTTTTTCTGCTATTTCTGTTGATGATACTGGTTTTTATGACTTGGAATAGCTTGTTTCCACGAATGCATGTATTTATGAAAAGAATGATATTTTTATTTATTTCTACTTTTTTTTTTAATCTGGTGCATACAAGTTGCATCAATTTGTAGGGTATCCTGTGGTGAACTGACACATATATGCCCTGTGTAATAGTGAAGTCCAGGTAGAGATACCTATGTTCTTAGCATTTATTGTTTCTTTAGGATAGAAACATTGAAAAATTTTTGGCCTAAATTTTATGAAGTATAGAACACATAAGTGATGGATTTTATCATTAAAATAGGACTAAAGAAAACATGTAGGATTGCCCAATATTATAAAGGTATTAAGAAAAAAGTTGATGCTATGGGATAGAATTCAGAACGTGGCTTTTAGAAAACAGTAATATATCATTTTTACTCTTTAGAATTCCCTCCTAATGCGTAAGTCTATGAAAATGTACTGTTCAGTGTTTTCTCCAATTGTTTTTAGGCTATAAGAAGGAAAATCACCAGTAAAGAAATAAATTTATTTCCTATACTGTTTCCGAAATGTTTTATCATCCATAGATTTTAATTAGGGCCACTTAAAATGATTATCTTAGAAAATTTACACACAAAAAAAGAGGCAGATAAATGGACACAGAGACAGAGACAAAAAGATCTGTTGGGTCCAGAGGAATGGGTCAGCCTCTCACCTATGATAAGCACAGTTCTTCCCTACAAATGATTAATTTCAAAGAAACTTTGGTCCAGACAAAGTGATTAATTAAATAAGTTCCCACCAGAATTTAAGCTATTTCTGGAGAATGTTTTTTTTTTCATTTGGTAGAGAACAAAAAAAAAAAAAAAAAAAAAAGGTTTCTTTCTGATCCTTTCTGAGTGGTTTGTGTCTGCTTAATTTGTATTCCTGTCTATAATTGAATGCTGCACCCTTTAATGATTTGCCAAGCATAATCACTTTAGAAATGCCAGATCTATGGAATCAAGTGTCTTGTTGCTTTTTCAAACTCATTTGCATTAGTGCGGATGGCCTTCTGTATGTGATGCGCCATCCTGGGTATGTTCTTACTACACCACTGCATGCTCCCAAACTCCCTGAATTTCATCCTAGTCCTAGTCCCAGCTCTCAAGACAGGCAGGACTGACTGCAGTGAAATCAGAGGGTAAGGAAAGATGTCTAGATAGATTGGTCCTCATACAGTAAAACAGCACGTTTTTAGACTTGACTTCTTTTTTTTCCAAATTTAAATTTATTTTAATTGTGTCTGAATGTAGATCTCTTCGTTATATTAATTATTATATGTTTATTGAACACAACGTTTCCGTTCCCCTGGGGACTTGGCACATACACACAGCACCACGGTGCTTTTTATTTTCGCTTGCTCTTCTCTCCTTCTTCCTATCTCTAGTTGCCTTTTCCAGCTTCAGAGGAAATCTTGCTCTTTCATATTATGCATCTTTCACTTTGTTGTTTGAATTATTTTGAGTTTCCCATGTGAGAGAATGCATGTAATATTTAACTTTATATCTGACTTATGTCACTTAACCTTATGATCTCAAGGTGCATCCATTTTCCTACAAATGGACTCCAGTTTACTCTTCATTAGTGCAGAGAAAACTACTGTATATAATCATACAAGTATAAGTATATAATATAGGTATGTAAATACTATATTATCTTTATTCATTTAACTTTCTAGACATATAGACCACTTCTGCGATTTAGTTATTGTGAATTGTGCTGCTATAAACATAGGTATGCATGCATTTCTGTAATATAACCTCTTTTTAACTTTTTCTGAAAGATATGTAGAAGTGAAAGAGTTGAGTTGAATGGAATTTCAAGTTTTAGGGGTTTTGTGTGTGTGTGTATTCTCCATACTAGTTACAATTTTAGCTGTACTAACTGACATTCCTCTCAGGAACACAAAAGAGTTCTTTTCCCCATGTAGCCTTGTTGGCAATATTTTTATTGGATTTGATAATTGAGTTTCCATCTTACCCCACCAAAAGAATTTCTAAGTTATTTTTAAGTTGCATTTCTCTAATAGCCAATTATGTAGAGTGTTTTTTTTCCATTTATTTATTGGCCATTTGTACTTTTGAAATATGTCCATTCGTTTCAATTGCTCAACTTTTGTTTGGGTCATATTTTTCATTTGTTTTTTCCATTGTTATGGTTTGTGTCTAGTTGTGTCCCAAAGCCTCATAAAATCACTGAGGTGGGATTCTAGAGTTTGGGGTTAATTCGTGATCCAAGGCTGGGATTATAGTTGTGAGTGCTACACCCACCCTGGGGCACACAGACAGTCTGGTTGCAATACAAGGAAGGGCGAGAGTTTTGCCCACTGCTGCTGTATCCGCTCCTCCCGTTTTGCTCTTGCTTGTTTGCTGCTTTCTGCCTCCATGAACTGCTGCCTTCTGCCACATGCCACCCTGCCTTGGTGTTGAATAATTATAAACTGAAACCTCCACAAACTTTGAGGTAAATAAACTTTTCCTTCCTTAATTGTGGGTGTTAGGTATTTTGTCTCAGCAATGAAATACTCATCTGATGTTTCTGACTTGTTTATATATTTTAGATGTTGGTCTTCTGTCAGAGGAGTAGGTGGCTTTTTTTTTTTTTTTTTCTGTTCTTGGTGTATCTTTTTACTCTTGTTTGTTTCCTTTGCTGTCTCAAAGCTTTTTAATTTCATATAATCCATCGGTTGATTAATGATTTAATTTCTTATATAATTAATGTTCTGATTAGGAAGTCCATACCTGTACATATGTTTTCAAGAGTTTTGCCTTTGTTTCATCAGGAACATTTAGTATTTCTTTTTTAGTATTTAGGTCTTTGTGTAATTTGAGTTTATTCTAGTACATGGTGATAGTTTTATGTCCAGATCCAATTTTCTGCATGTGTATAAACAATTTTCTCAATATCTTTGTTGAAGACGCTACCTTTCTTCCACTATATTTTTGTGCCTTTTCTTAAATATTAGATGACAGGATGTGCTTGGAATTGTTTCTACATCCATTATTATCTTCTCTTGACCTATACGCCTATTTATTTGAGTCTGTATCTTTCTGTTTTTATCATTGTAACTTTATAATACAGCCAAAGCCCAGGATTGTGATGTTTCCTGCTTTGTTCGTTTTGCTCAGGATTGCTTTTTCTACTGTGGATCTCCTCCAGTTCCATACAAATTTTTGGATTTTTTTTTTTTTGTCAGGAGTATAGGACACATTCCATTTTTAGGTGGACGATGTTATGTTCTTTTCATATGCTGTAAGAAAAGGAAGAGAGGCTTACAATCAATTAAGCAAACAAGCTCAGTGTGCAGATTGTCTTTTTTGTAGCATCTTTTTCTGACTGTGCTTACAAGAGTACATTGCAAAGAAACTCAAATTTAACCAGACAAAAATCAAATCACTCCAAGGGAAATCAGAGAAGACTCCTCATATGCAGTCCAAGTATTTCATGTCATAAAAAAGTTTAGCATGTTGATGACCCATCGTCATTATCGTATGTAATTCCCACCATTATTTTTATTAGTGAAAGTTTATAAATGACAGATCAAATCCTGGTTAATAGGGCTGGGCCAGGGGCCAGTTCAAAATTTAGACAACTCCATGTTGGACCAATTTTAATAAGCAAAGAGCCCGAATATTGGGTAACCAGCACGAAGTGGTTTTGTAGGTGCTGTTGTTCACCTGGAGCAAAATGCAGATACCGATACCGTGGCGACTCAGCGTGAGTGGAAGAGCAGCAGAATTATACAGAGGAATTTTGTGCTTCCACGTACTAGTCTGTCTATTTACTGTCAGAGGGTGGTAAATACCCATTTTCGAAATGTGTCCTACTACTTTATGTGGATCTTCTCTGATTTAAGTGAAGTTGGCTCTCCTTAATGAATCTTAGTTTCCACATGTGCCTTAGATCCTCTGTAAGAGCCCAGGGCACTCCTGTTTGCCTAAGGTGTTTTTTTTCAGGAATTTTACAGAGTGGGATGGCAGGTTCAACAGAAGGCTTTCACGCTGGTCAGAATTTCTTGGCTTGTGATTATGACGTTATTTTAGCACGTCTTTGCATCAAGACTTAATCTCACAGTACTGTATGAATTTTATTGTTGACCACTCAACACCAGACTGCTTATTTATGGCTTTAGCATTATGTTTGCGCATGTAACACCGGCTACCATGTCAAGCAGCGGGATGGCCCAGGGACTCAGCTCCTCTGACCAAGCTCGGCATGAAGTTCCCACGGCTGCAGCACTGGGCCACCTCTGCTGGCCTGCAGCCTGGGCCCTGAGCCCGCCACCAGATCACCAGCCACTGCCTCCCCTCAGACTCAGGCCAAGTGGACTTTTCTGCCATCGCTGCTCTTCATGAAATGGCTTCTGGGCTTGGGATCAGTGAATGATTCTGAAAGGACTTTATTTATTTATTTTTTTTATATTCATGTATCAGTTTATTGGTACATCTTAGACATACATAATGATGACATTTTCATTACAAGGAATCTGTACCTGTACTTTATATATTTTGATTACTTCGAAAGGATTGGTGCTTGTGTTTGGTGCCATTTCTAGAGCTTATAGTGCTGCCAGGCAGGATGGCTCAGTGGTCTAAAGCACCTGCTTAGGGAAGTTTGGGCAGCTGCAGGGACCGCAGTTCGATCCCCAGCATCACATGTTGCGCCAGCCCTGCCCTGAGGGCAGGCTGAGCCGGCCATAAAAATAAATTAAAAAAAAAAAAAATTTGAACCCCAGTCCCACAAAAAAAAAAAAAAAAAAAAGTTCTGAAGCAAGAAAAAAATTTTAAAAATTAAAAAATAAAGGGTATAGTGCTACATCTGCCCATTATTCCCTCTACAACCTAATGTCAGTGCTTCTTTGAATATTCACTATACCTAGTTAACTACCCAAGGACTTTATTTATGTTTCTTTGGCAAGAGTTACCTATTAGATTGGCACATATAATGAAAGAAGTCAGTCTCCTTCCTGATAATTTTCTCAGGATGCTATCTGTCAGTTTGGAATAGATGTTAGTCTGGGCGTTTAAGACAAAAGGATTAGGAGACTCAGAGACTGCCAGTGACTCAGGGCTTCATAGCAAATCTGGCTCTGCTGAAAAAGTCTGTACCTCTCCTCAGCTATTACTGTTCCCTAGTGTAGGCTTTATGGAAACCAGCAGACTGACTGTATGTTAGTTCAGTTCATTATAGCTTTTTAGCTTTAAAGTTTATTTTTTGTTTGTTTGTTTGTTTTTTGTAGGGATGAGACATTTTAGAATCCTTTGAATTGAAATATTCTTAAATGAGGTAGTTGTACAACTAAACTTAATGTTTTTGCTCATGAAATAGTCTCTCCTACCCCAAGAAAATTAGTTTTTCTCTGTATAGCTAAAAGCTAAGGTTTTCAAGCTGGGCGTGGTGGTGCACGTCTGTAATCCCAGCACTCGGGAGGCTGAGGCAAGAGGATTGGTGCAAATTCGAGACCAGCCTGGGCTACAAAAGTGAGCTCAAGGCCAGCCTGAACTGTGCAGTGAGACCCTGTCTCAAAAAGGCAAAAAAAAAAAAAAAAAAAAAAAAAAAAAAAAAAAAAAAAAAGCTAAGGTTTTCAAAGGAAAGGTGAAGTTGTTTTCCTTTGCCTTTCTAAGATTAACACCTTTTTACTTTGTTACTGTGGTAAGGAACAAAAATAATCCTCGGGAAGCTTTTTTTCTGGTTGGTTTGAGATCACCGAGGTGTAGCCAGGGCTCTTAGATTCTTTACTGGCATTAATGTTAGGCTGGGTAGATATAAAAATATATTGAAGGTCAGGAAGTGAACGCTGACCTTCATATCCAGGGCAGTTGGTGAACACCAACGTTTTTAAGGAACAACAAAATTCTTCTGCCCTATACTTAAAATTCCAGCTGGCCTTTGATGTCTCCGTGCCTAATACACTTGATCTTAGCCAAAAGGCCGAGAAGCGATGTCTCCGTGCCTAATAATGATCACTTTCTTAAACTGAAGTTTTTACATAAAGATATAAAAGTGCAAATCTACCTTCTTATTCTGTAATATGTCTTCTGTATAGCAATAAACAGAAAACATGAATCAACTAATTTTGAAATAAACTGAGTCAACTTAGGTTTTTAAAAATTATGCCTTTTATAGTCTCACATCTGTCCAAAATGGATTTTGAATGTAAACTTTCAAACTCTTTTACAAAATCTTAGGATTTTCAGTAGAATTATTTGCAAACTTTCACTAAATATTATGTTCTAAATTTTTAATTTAATTTTATTTTTTTGTAGGACTGGGGTTCAAACTCTTACCTTGCACTTGCTAGGCAGGCACTTGTGCCATGGAGCTATCTCTCCTGCCCCTTATTTTTTCAAGAAAAAAGCATTATATTTTTTGTCTCTTGCTTAAATTAGCAGGAACAAAAGAGATAAACACTATCATTAGTGGCAAAAGGGCATTCTACACGTCCAAATTGCTTTCTCCCAGGTACATTATAGTATATGAATGTGTCAAGTTTCCCTTTAAAGCGTACATAAACTAAGGACTGTGGAAATAGCATGTTTTGGCATATCCAAGGGTATACTTGGTTTTATCTACGTTGTCTTTACTGATATTTTGTGCAGTTTGTAGAATTTTTTTTTTTTTAAAAACAAAGCAGTCACTTATGTCTCAGATCTTTCTTAAAGTCACTACAGCATAGCTCTGCTTTAGAGAATGGCTTACAAAGGCTGCTATTGGATTTACTGAGCAATTAATATTCTCATTTTAAAACTAACATATAAGAAAAAATGGATAGTAGTCCTTAGTATTTCACTTCTTCTTTTTTTATAGAACATAGTTTCTCCAACTCAAACTTTAAGCAATAAATGAATTCAAGTATTAAGCATAATATTTTGAATTATATAGATAAACTTAATGTTTGATGGTGTAACAGTGGGACTTCTGCTGAATACCCAAACAAACCCAAACAGTTACGATGTAATCATGATGGGATGTCAAAAGGAGTTTACCAGTTGCCTAATTTGCCCTTATAATTCCAGCTGGCATTGAATTTTCCACTCAAGCAGAAAGTTTCCAATTAGACTGGAGAAGAATACATTTCATTTCTTCGAAGAACTGTATGAGAACATCTATTCTAAACTATCAACATCACTTAGGAGGTGACTCAAGGTCACCCAGCTAGATAGGATCAGGCTCAGAACAAAATGCTTGACTCTTTTTTAGTAGGATCTGTGGATTGTGGGGTTGGCCAATCACAGATGTCATCTACAGAATCACTTCATCTTCTAATCTATAAAACTTTTATTACAGGTTCAGGGAGATGGGTCAGAAGTCTGAGAGCTTGCCTGGCAAACACAAGGACCCAACTTTGATCCCCAGCACCCCATGCAGCTGACCATAGAAACTGGGTGTGGTGGTGCATGCCTATAATTCCAGCACTGTGTAGGGAGACCCTGTACCAAATACATAAAAATATTTCTTTTTATGTATATTTTAGGGAAGGGTCTATGGGGTGTTCAGGGTCTCACTACTAGATCAGAGTCGTAATGATCCACTTGTTTACAGCCTCCCAAGAGCTGGGATTACAGGCCCGTGCCACCACTCCCAGGCTAAAAAGATTGAACAAATAAACAAATAAACAAACATATTACAGAGAACTGTGTCAATCAAGATAATGTGTCATCAATAAGCTTCTGGTGTGACCTCCAGCCTCCAATAAGCCTAATATCCCTTTTCTTCCAGGGTCCCTGCAGAGAGATATTGAAAAATGTTTCCTTTGCGATCCTTTTGCTTCCTATACTAAATCCTTTGTAAAGTAGGATTTTATACCATACTTATAGGTCTCTGTAAGCACCAGAACTTTTAGAAGTTGTTCTTCAGCACACTACTGTAAATCATATTTTTACTAGTGGTATTAACTCAGGTTTATCTTTCTCAAACTTTCAAATACATCTTTTCGGTGATTTTTAAGAGCTAGGTGTGAAGGTTAACTGTAGATTGGCACTGAAGTTTAAATTCCAAGGTGACAACATACTCTCCACTGTGTGACTTCAAAGTCCTCAACAATGTTATTCGATTTTGTGTTGTGAGTCATATAAAGCTCCAAAGGCCAATGTGACGCAGTCAACCGAGAAGTTTTCCTCGGCCTGGTTGTGCTGCTTGTTGTGCAATAAGCGCAGAGCTTTTTGATCTATTGAGAGTGGAAATTCTTTCTTGAAAAATAGACATAAATTTTATCATTTAGCAGCCAAACATGAAGGGACATTGTTTATGTGACAGACGCTATACTAGAAAAAATGGTTATGCAGAGGGTTAAGTGATGTGGCTGAAGTCCCATGCTAAGTATGAGGCTAAGATTTTTAAAACATTTCCACCCAACTCACAAGTCAGTGCTCATTTTTCTGCACTTGTCAAGTTTCCTGAGAAACTCACCTTGTGCTTTCACTTCCCAAATACAAGTTTCACATTTTATTGGAAATATTCCAATATTGGAAGCAGGGAGTCACCCTATGATTTAAGTTAAAATGCCAATATTGGAGACTTTCCTTTACCTTTGGCTTATTAATTTGTAAATTCCAAATATTTAACTCTTGTTCTAATGACAGAATTTCAAAAAAAAAATATCTGTGATGACCCACATGTAGCAATTGTCATGTGACTTGGTTAGGAAAGGCTGAGGAAAATTCCAGTCATTTGCGGATGCTCCATGGAGACTTATGTGTTGGGAATGAGGATGACATCAGTATGCTTTTCAAAAACTTAAACTTGAAATCCACATCTGTATTGTCTAAGGCTTTCCTAACAATATATGATGAACGGGGTGGCAGAGAACAGAAAATTATGGTCTCATGATCCTAAAGAAAAGGGTTGGAAATCCAAGTGCCAGCAGGGCAGGTGCCTTTGAAGACGATGAGAAGGACCAGTCCCACGTAGCTCTAACAGCCTTCGGTGGCTCGCAGGAGTCCCTGGTGCTCCTTCATGGTTACATCTCTCCAGTCTCTGCCTTCCTCTCCATGGGTTTCTACGCCTCTGTCTCTTCTCATTATCCCCCCTCCGCACATACCTGTGTCTTCTCACAGAGCTTTTATTTTTAAATGAGGGCACTAGTTAGGTTAGATCAGGGGCTTGATTTCTCCCGTGTAACTAATTTTATCTCCAGTAACTCTCTTTCCCAGTAATGTCCTATTCTCAAGTCTCAAATTGCAACATTTTCTGTAGGCCAGAATTCAGTCCCTAATAAGATTTAAATAACAACAGTTAAACAACATGGCAAAATGACCCTGTAAAGTTTATACATAAAATACATAATAAATAAAGTGTATACATAAAATACATAGTACATAATTCAAATAATTCACTAAAAATAGATAAATAATTCATTGACTTTAACCATTTCCGCTGCACGACTGTTGCTGATTTTTCCAAAAGCTACTTAATATTCTTAGCAAGCAATTGAGACAGCTCTTAAGTGAAGAGAATCTGAAATACACTCAGGTGGTCCTATGTATTGGCAGCAAAAGGAATTTTCTATTCCTATAGGAGAAAATCTATTTTTCCTTTCATTGCTGTATTTCTGTCATGATAGTTTGACTATACTACATTTGACTATACTACCTCTTTTATGTTGTACTTAGAAATTAATATACTTTTGAAATGAAGATTTATTAGCCAAATTTGAATTCTAGTTTTAAACTGGATTTTACTTTTCATATGTTTATGAATAACACATCTTAGCTATAAGAAAAAAAGTTTTGATTATATATTTCTGGCAGTTAATCTCTTGTTTAGACAAAAGATTTTTGGGTCAGTCTTTGGAGTATTTGTAGCTTCTAATTTTTGAAATGATTGAATTAGAACTTGGATGCGTATTCTTTTGGTTTGTTTGCCTAAAAACCAATGCACAATCTGACTGTCTCCTGAGGGAGGGAGGTGCCTTACAAACTTTCATATCAAGAATGTGCCTGAGGCTCTGCTCTTTGGAGGCATCTCAGATCTAAAATTTCCTCTACATCAGGTGGCATGTATAAGTTTTGCTGCATTGGAACATTTAGAATGCTATAAGAAATGCTGCCATTCTGGTAGATTGTTAAGTGAATTGATGATTGTACAACTTAATGTTGAAAAGAAAACTGACCACTCACATAAAAACAAGCATCGTGCTTTTTCTGCATATTTGGGGCTGTGAGAGTCTTGGTGGTCAGTTTGGGTAAAGGCAGGAAACAAAGTAACGTCATGGAAAGGAAGGAAGAGGCAAGAAAGAGAAGAGGTGATGGGCAGAAGCATCATGCAAGCCGGCGCCTTCATCTGCAAAGCATCTTCCATCCTCCTGGCTCCTGCTGTGATGTGGATTGAGGTAGACTTCTGAGCCTTCATCCACTGAACTCTCTTCCTGATTACAGCTAGTTTATGAGTTTAATAATTAGTCACATGTAGATCCACTTGCCAAAGAGAAATGCATCCTCCGAGTCCTTTTAAAATCAGTTCTAATGCTGCTTTAAACCTATAGGAGTTTTTAACTTGAACCATTTGTCTCCTAGTAAAGAAAATTAGTTTTTTATTCACACAAAGAATCCACAGGCAGAAATAAAATTGTGCACACTGCTGATGTGAGTGATCTCAGTAGGATGTTGTAGGGCACACGATAGCTGGGTGTTGGCAAGTGATTGATGCGACAGCCTTGGAAATTAGAGGTGACAAATCCCTGTTCTATCATCTAGTACATCATTTTTTTTTCCAAAGCCAAATTAATTTTAGCACTTTTCTTTCCAGGATATTGTGTAGCTCGTGCTTGAAAGCATCAAAGTCATGCAATTTCTGGGAAATACATTCTATAAATATATTTTATGGCAGTGTAGTTAAAGAACAGATTCATTATAGCTCATCAAGGGCCAAAGTACCAATGAGTGTGGATGAGGACAAATTAGCGTAATTAGTTTTTGTTTTGTATTGAGATTACTCAACATTTTGTGATGACTTTCATTTGCCAAAGATTTCTTTCATCCATCACCTTAGCTCTTTATATATATCACTGTAAAATAAACAAAATACTTTTTTTATGTCCCATAGCAGAAGAAAAGAAATTAAGTGTTATAATTAATGGAGGTGAAACTAAAACGTTTGCTATTTATTTTCATCTCTATTCCTTTTCTCGTTTACCTCACTGAGTCAGCAGAGTATGAGGTAGTCCTAATTTCATTCCTAAACTCCAAATAATTGCTCTGAATGCTAATTTCAGAAAAGCATATTAAAGGAAGTAATGAAAGTCATGGAATGTGACAAAGAGAGATCTGTGGCAGTGGAGGGAGTACATAATCAAAGTCACACTAAAAAGAAAGCTAATGAACGTATTTACTAGGCAAATTTAGAAAAGCCATTTAATTTACTCTGAATATATATATATATATATATATATATATATATATATATATATATTTGAAAGTAAATTCTGAGAAGATATAGTGGAACATTATGTAAGTTTACAAATCATTAAGATTCCAACTGCTAACTTTATATTTTTCTCATGAGCTTCTTTCTGTTTTATTCTTTTCAGTATTTGCCACATTACACTTATTTCCATGATGACAAATTAAGATTTCCTGACAACACTAGCTCAATCAATCTGGAATGAGAGGAATGGGGAACAAGACTTTCTGTTTGCACAAAAATAATCTACACATCACTAGCTCCGGAGTAATTTAAAGAAAAAGAAAAGATACTGTCAGGGAGATTCTAATGATCATACTCATTTACACAACAGGAGATATCAATCACCCAGTTCACGTATAAGTCACAGGATACAGTCAACAGAACAGCAATTTATCAAAATTTGTGAACTTAGCAAGTAGTTCTCAAGACATTAAAATAATTTCCTTTTTAGCTGATGTGTAGATTTGAAAAATGATGAATTTTGTAGGGTTTTTGTTTGCTTGTTTTTAGGATCTGGAAAATACTTTAAAGATGCCATAAGGAATATGAGGAAAAATAAATTAATATCAACATCCATAAAATGCAAATTGTCTTTGACCTCTTACAAGTTGTCAGGTAGCTACTGTTCCTCTTTCATGTAGCAAGTACAGTTCAGCCATTAGCTTATCTTTTCTTTTTACAATGCAGGTATCGGAATATATTGGAAAGGCTTTTAAAGGATTGCTCTATTTCTACATGCCCTTAATAAACTACATATAAGAGATAAATGTTTCAAGCTGTGTGTTAGAGATAAACGCTTTGAGCTCTTACTTCTCTTTTAGCAATGGGATGGTGTTTTGGGCCAACTGGAGCTGTGAATCATATGTACCATGGAATTTTTAAGACAACTAATCTGAAAGTTTATCATTGAATTCACTCAGGCATTTATTTACTTCATTTAGCCAGAGCTGAAAACGTGTCAGGCCATAGGCTAGCTCTTTAGATACCAAATCCAACAAAAACAAAAACAAGAGATGTAATGTAAGTCATCTCTCTGGCCTTGCAAAGCCGATTTGATGCAAATGTTTGTGCTCTACAAACCCAAAGACATATATGCTCCAAATAACGGCACAATCACACTACAGATGTCAGCTAGACTAGGAGTCCACTTGAAAAGCAACAACACTTAGCTAGAAGGAAAGCTTAGTGGTTCTAAGAGTTTTGGTTTCATAGTAAGAAAAAGAAATGATGAAAGAGCCCATATAAAGTCTCTATCCATTTGCAGCACCACAGAAAAACACATTTCAATACAACAGTACAATTTATTGTCCATTTCATTTTTTAACCAAAGGAAATGAAAACATACCCACCTGAGAAGATATATATATTTCTGTATTTTTTCTTTTCATGAAAACTTCTTCTGTTCTATCTTGTAATACTCCTTCAGCCCTTACTACAGTCTACAACCACAGTTCAGGAAACAGTGGTAGACAAGGCAGGAGCTGCAGCTTGATGCTCAGTCAAGGGATCCAGCCACAGCTTGGTCACCAGCAATCACTGATGTTAGATCTTTGTCAAGTTTCGTTTGAGTTGTTCTGGGTGTAAATTGGAAGCTCGATGGAACTGGCAGAGATTAAACTATATAAACTGGGTGGAAATCACCCAATACCTTATAGGTGACAATAGCTAACAGCCCCTGTGGTGACAGTATACTTAAAGTAGCATAAGATGATGCCAAACCACACACTTTGAGTCCTATGTCTTCTCTTTATGCCCATCCACAAAAAATAGACAAAGAAAATGTATCAATACATAATGGAATGTGCCTTGGCTATAAAGAAGAATACATCTGAGATACTTATAGGAAAATATCATGTAGAGTGAAATATATCAGGCATACAAGCTTATATACCATATGGTAACTTGTATTTGAGTAAAGGAAAGTACAAATAAAGAGTGAAATAAAAGAGAGCTAGAAAGAAACAAGGAAGTATATGCTTTGTAAATGGGTTCAGCAGGGGTCCATGAAAATCAGGGTGAGAGAGGAGAGGAAGTAAGAAAATTTCAGATGTGTCGCTTACAGGTACCAAATAATCATAATAAATGTCACATTATATGTCATAAACGTGAACTAAAAGAATAATATCAACACTGAAAAATGGGGAAAACAGTTTCAGAAGGAACTAGAAAGGAATCAGACTGTTACATGTATGCATCTTCTCCCTAAGATGCGTGTAAACTTTACATAGTACAAACTAACAAAATAAAATAAATCTGCAAAGAATCTAAAGGTTTATCCTCTGTGAGAGCTAGCAAGTTAATCTACCACACTTTTTAAAATTCTACTAAATGCTATATGTCACAAGGGCCAGTCACAAAAACAGTCAGGTACACATAACAGGGGTGGTAGCCAGAGTAGCAGGGGCATTGTGTTTTCTGAGCCCTAGTTCGTATAAAGCAATTCTAGAAGGCCAGGAAGTGCTCCAAAACAGAGTGAGTTGCATCTGAAAGACTAACCTGAATTAGGGGACAGAGATTTTAAAATGAATGGATGTTTGCCTGCCATTTACCATGAAAGATATTCATTCTATTACACTGTGTGGTAAGCAAACTCGTTCTTTGCAGCAGAGGAAGACGCTGTTTATTTTCCAAGTCTTTTCCTAAACAAACACCCTTGAAAATGTGGTCCAGCACATAAGCAGCCTGAATTTCTGCTCTCAACATGTGCAGGAATTCTGTGGCCTGTCAAGAATGGCCTCCCAAGACTCATCACTTTTAGAAATCATATGCAATTAACTGTCACTCTTTTCTCCTTTACACTTGTACTCCTTCACCAGATATTTTCACAAAATATGTATAAACTCTTGAGTATCTATGTTTTTTTTTGAACTGTCTGAGAGAGGGACAGAAGTGAGACCTGACCATGTTACCAGAGAATCAGCGATTTCTAAAGATTTTTATAGAACAAAATCATATGGTGAGGCAGGTGTGACTTCGTAAATAGGGGAACTCACTTAGGTGTATGAGATGAAACAAAGCTACCATCAACCAATAAAGTTATAGGCACCATTGCTCAGGTAAAATTGATTAAATCCAGGACAAAATGAGGAAGCAAGTCACATAGCAAGAAGGCATGAATATGGAACATGGGCTCTTCCTGTTGGGTTCAGCTGGGTTGGGTTGGGTTAGTGACTCTTCCTGGCTCTTTCAAGGTGATTGATACCTATTTAAAATATTAACTTCTGATGCTCATTCCTATGGAAGTATGTGGCTGCATCTGCTTACTCTTGTCTTAAGGTTGGTCCACAACAGGAGTGTCTGTCTCTTCCAAAATTGCAAAGTCACCTTGTCTTCCATATTGTCCCCTTGGAGGACCATCCCTATGTGACTGCCTATAATATTTCTATCTAATTTAGCTGCCCATAGTATTTTCCCTCTGAAGAAGTAACCTGAACATGATTCCCATGAGGGAATCATGAGTGATGACCTCTTTGGCCTCTTCAGGTTGAATGGGGTTGTAGATATTAACCAGAAGTCAGAGATGTTCTCTAGCAGTTTTATCTCAAGGCCCTCAATAGACAGCAGGAATTGTTTTGGATTAACATATGACTTTGAATCTGGGGGAGACAAAGCCACAGAAAAAGTTTAGTCAGTATGGGCCAAATAGCATCAACAGGATAATTATGAACATAGTCAACAAAGATTTTCACGAAGGAGACAGTAATAACTTCCCATAAAGATGATAAAGTTAGGGTCCAGAGTACCACAGCACAGCACATACCACTGATTTGATGTCTGATGTGTTGAACAGCTATTAAGACACTAGCAGATGAATCAGGAATGTAATAACATTTTAAAGTTCATAATTATAAAAAAAGATTGAGCAGAACGTTTTGTAGGCCCTTTGGAAAACACTGAGCATTCTCTGGTTTATGTATGTATGTATGTATGTATGTATGTATGTATGCATGTATTTTCATTTGTCATCTTATGTATTCATTTATTTTATTAATTTTAACGAGAAATAAGAATGAGACAGTTTCAAAACACATTAGTAGGACAGTTAAGGTGATTAATACATTACTTATTGTTGCCTCTGTAGAAGTTGTTTGGAGTTCAAGATGTAGGCATGATATCTTCTAAACACTATTAGTACAAAACTTTCTTCTCACTGAACTAAGAGAAAGTGGCTGTATGTATAGTACAATAGTCCATAATAGTAGTGAGTTATTAGCAGAAATGGCAATGTTGGAAGCTATTGACATGAGCATTTTAAAGCTCAGTATATTAATATGGCTTTACTTTTTATACTACACTGTTAGACTTTTCTGCTGGATGGTTAAGACCAAGATAAAGCAAGACCTAATAACAAAAAATGAAACTTTTGTATCTGATAAGGTCAGTCAAATCCCCTCAGAATTTACCCTGAAACCACATACAACATTCTGTGTCAGTCATGTGGATGAGTCACAGCCATTACTTGATCGATGTGCTCTCTGTGAAAGCCTGAGAGAATGTTACTAAACTTTCTGTCAAGTAAATATTTGTTGATAAAAAAGGCAATAAAAGAGAATAAGAGACAAGAAAACAATGCTATAGGATTGACCTGCTAAAATTTTATATATGGTTATATTTCTAACTTTCTGTGTAAAGATATGAAATTGATTTTTTCACATTTTATAAGGATTTATTAGAATATCAATGATTAATTGAAAATACCAGTTCCTTGTTATGTCTAAGGTGTTTGTTATTCAGAAAGATAGTGATGTTAAGCTCAAGTGTCTATGTTATAGGATAATAATATCGTTAAGCTTCTCTTCTGCAGGGTTAACAGTTTACAGACCAAAAATTAGAGAACAAGAAGAGTTACAGGGTTAGCCAATATTTTGGCCCTAGCCCCTCCAGGTCATTGAGGACTCAGGACATAAAAGAATCTGTACTGTAACATCCTATAACTCAGTGGTGTCTCAAATTTTCTGTTCAAGGAAATTATGGGGTCACAGAGGAAAGGGATGGACAAGGTATAATGTGCCTAAGGAGCACTCTGTGGTTTGTAAGTGGGGCCACAGCTCTGGGTTACTACTGACAAATGTGCATTAGCATCTATCGAAAGTGTAATGGGCTTCCTTCTATATTGGCAGGTAACATGGGTTCTGCCCATGACCTCATTGATCTGAAACTTCCTTCAGTTCTGTCACGAACACACTCTTTTCTCCTTCTTTAGCCACTTAGGACATATATACTTGAAATGTCGCTTCTCTGTCTGGATCATGACTTTTCCTCAAGGTTTCCTGACTGGCTTTGTCTGATTTTTTTCTCAACAGCTGTCAATAGTAATCCTTTTGTCCAAGGAACAGCTGTCAAACAAGTTTTTTTTTTTTTTTTTTCCTACATTGTGGGCTGTCTCTTCACCCTGTTGGTGGTTTCTCTTGCTGTGGAAAAGCTTTTTAGTAAGATGAGATCCTAGTTGTTGATTTTTTTGTGATAGTCTCTGTGGAGTTAGGGTTTTACTCATGAAGTCTTTGCCTATACCAATGTCTTCAAGACAACCAAATGATTGAGATTTCTGTGTTGAGCCCCCCAATGAATTGTATCCCTTTTTCACTATGGTATGCAACATGAATACTAATGAGGTATGTGAAAATCATATATTTACAGTTTAATGAATACTTGTGTGCCTTGTGCATAGGTCTAGAAACAGGAAAACATTAATACTTCTATGATGCAGTAATTCCCATCCTCGGCATGTAACTGGAATACATAAACTAGGACAAATGCACAAGAATGTTTATAAGCATATTATTTAATCTTTTAGAAGCTAAAGAACCATATGCTGAGGGATGGGTATACATATTAAAGTCCCTCATATCCTCCTATCCATTCCTCTCATTTTATTGATATCCAGTAGTCTTACTTATATGGTAATGATCTTGTTACAGTTCTCTATTGCCAATATATTTTAGCCTTGCCTGGCTTCCAAATTTTATAAGAGCAGAATCATACTTTGCATTCTTTTGCATCTGTTTCTTTCACTCAGTGTAATGTTTATCAGATTTATCTATATTCTTGGGTATAGCTGAATTACACTGCAGTAGTTTATTTCTGTTCATTGTGCTTGGAACTTTATTGCATTTGTCTCCTACAATTTATTTACCCATTCTTTTATAGATGATTGTTTATCATTTTGTAATATTAAGCAATGCTTCTGTAAACATTCTTACAAATGTATCTAGTATATGCGCTCCAGGATATACGCTCAGAAGTGGAATTGATGGATTATAAAGTCTACGCATCTTTCATGACTATAGATCATCCAATTGTTTTTCAAAGTCATTGTTTCAGTCCTTACACCTACCAGCAGAGTATTAGTGTTTCTATTTTATCATCTTTAGAAAAGCATCGTACACAAAACAAAAACTTAAGGTACTTATAGAATATTAGTGCATACTCCAAGTAAATGATTTAAACTTCTGTAACATAATCATTTTACTACTTCTATTACCACTTTCCAGATAGAGAATTTGAGACACAGATAGGTGAAATAACTTGTACTTAGCTCCACATTTGGATATGACAGACTTTAGCTCAAAGAGAATTAGTGCTCAAGAAGTTCCTACAATGTCTCTCCCTCACATTGGTTGCATTCACGCCTTTCAATTTTTGACAACATAGTGGTAGTTTTAGTTTACATTTTCCTTACTATAAATGAGATTGAAAAATTTTTCAAATCTTTATTAGGTATTTAGCTATATTCTTTTGAGAATTTCTGAGTTGAATCTCTTCAGCTCAAGCGTCCACTCTGATTTCGGTTATTTCTATGTTTTATTTTTTGTAATCAGAGGCTTATGCTGTCACTAGTTTACTTGGCATCTCTAAATGAACAGTCTTTAGTTTTTGTGTAATTAAAAGCACTAGTCATTCCTTCAAAGGCCATATATTTGTGTTTATATTAGAGAGTGTTGTCTACCTAAGTGTGTCTTCCTGTGCCTAAGGGATTTGCTATCTATTTATCCTTTTTGTTGAAATCTCTATAGAATCCATCACAGTAAATATTTGAATAAGGTGTTGTGGTTCATTGTATGTATAGACCTGACTATGCTATAGTGTGTGGTCATATCCTAGAGTATTTTGCAGATTATAAACTGACATTTAGAATCAGTTATTGTATTTATTTATTTATTTATTTATTGGTAAGATAATGCCCTCAGGAACGTACATGGATTTCTGCTTCACATGTAATGTCATCACAAGTCAGTGCATTGAGCAAATTAACAGATTCTCTGGAACCTGGTATATAGCTGTCATCTAGAAAGCACTTCATTTTAGTTACTTTTCTTCTTGCTGGGACAAAATACGCAGTGCCCACAAGTTAAAGGAGAGTGAATTTATTGCAGTTCCCACTATAGAGGTTTGAGTCCATGGTCATTCAGTTACCAGGCTGGGTAGCGTGGCTTGGGGACGAATGAGGAGAAACAGTCCATAGCAGAGCAGTCAGGAAGCAGAAGGCATCAAAGCACTGAGCACTGAGCCTTCTTTCCATCCCATCCAGTCTATCAGCCTTTTGGGTGGTGCTACCTCCACCCAGAGTGAGGAACCTGCCTTCAGAAATCCATTCAGCCAGACCCAGGACTGTGCTAAATCCAATCAATACAATGAATTTAGCATCACACCCCTAATGCCATCATCACACAGCCTAGATATAGCCAACTCTGAAAAGCCCCACCTATCAGTGCATGAGGCCTTAGAGGGAGCATCCAGGTACAAATCACAACACACTCATCTTTTAACACTTTTTCGTAAAGACCAAGGAAAACAGTTTGCTTTCAGCTGGCAGGATCAGCAGTACAGCCTTACACTGTGTTAGTAGGGAAACCAACTCTCCAGCCCTATGTCGTCATCTGATCTGCAAGGAACATATTCATCTTTCAAAACGTATCGCACTTGGCCATTACCTCAAAGACACTGTGCTATTGGACCTAGTAAGCAAGAGGTCCTAATCACTGTAGACTTATTGGAAAGACTGACTAAAATTTAGGGGGAAAACAGGGCTATACTCTTACATTTCTTTTTGTATTCCACAAGGCCTTGGTAGCTGAATGTTTAACAAAAGAGCCCCAAGTTAACAGTGATTTAAACTGCACACGATGAATTGGAAGGTCTGGCCTATCCATCAGTAAAGTTGCCTTAGTGATGGAGTGCCACATCATTTTCAGGTGGAAATGGTGTATATGAGATTGGGCTCCAGAGGGCCATGAAGCAAAAGGAAGCCACACAAAAGCCGTGAAACAAATCTGTAGTCTTTACTCTCCTGCTGCCTGACCTCCTACCCAGTCTGAATCTGCAGCTTCATGGGGAGTTTTACACAATCAGTTGATGAAGAAGAAGGTAGGTCCTTCTTTGTATATGGCTTAGGACAAGATGCAGACCAGCCCAAAAATGAGCAGATACCACACTCTAGTCCTTTTCTGATATATTCCTAGAGACAGTTG
The DNA here is from genome assembly GCA_004027025.1 of Myocastor coypus. Taxonomy (NCBI): domain Eukaryota; kingdom Metazoa; phylum Chordata; class Mammalia; order Rodentia; family Myocastoridae; genus Myocastor; species Myocastor coypus. The sequence goes on from PVJA010015690.1 coordinate 27,339, forward strand.
TGAAGGGAAGTTATTGCACTGGGAGAAACAGGAAGTGTCTTCATGGAACCAGAAATGACTATAATTGCAAAAGAATTCTGACTTATGGACTAAGGCCAATGACTTGACTGGACATTTAGGAGAAAAGTAATACGAGTGCAAAACTGGTGACAGGGAATTTTGAAAGAGTTAGGTAGCTAGACCTCCACAAATACGAGTAGATAAAAAAAGAAGCAGCAGACATATATGTTCTCTGTGAATGTTTACCAACATATGACATCAGCTGAGGAAGATTTTAGTAACAAAGTGGAAAGGATGCCCTGGGCTTGGATACCAGAAAGCCTCTTTCCCTGGTCTTTCAATCATTTCTACCACACTGCTTGTGCTCCATCTCCTCCATTTCTTTAGGAACAACAGAAAGACATATTGAAGGTCTTCCCCTCTAGCTTCCCTACCTCTTAGCTACTCTGCTCTAGTTTTTCCTTGTATTTTCCCTGTCTTTTTATTGGAAATGTCTCTATTCTAAGTTGTGGGGCGTTGTATCTAACCTGCCTCTGGTTCACTAGCAATTCTTTTCTGTCTTGCGTAGTCTGCTATCATGCCTGTTAATTGAGATTTTGCTTTCAATTAAAACACTTTTCCATTTTCAAATTCTCCCAATTACCAAATATTCTGTTATACTTCTCATAATTTCCTACCTTACAAAACTTTGGATTTCTCTCTTGTTTTTTGGGAAAGATTCTCTACTTTATATGCTTTGCAAATACTATTGCCTGAGATGACTATTCATGAGGTATTTATGTTTTCTCCTACTTCATGCTATTGCTACATTTTCTTATTTCAGTATATATCCTTGTATGGCTTGTTATTTTTATTAAGTTGGAAGTTGTTTATTGTCTTTGAAAAAAGTGTTTACCAGGACTTTCTACAGTCCAGATTCCCACCCCCTTCCCTCTCTGTCTTTCTCTCTGCTCTGCCTTTATATTTCTTGTGAGGATTAATAGCCCAACTCAGCCTTAAAATGATAATTTATAGTTCTTGGAATATTTTGATAAACATGATGACAACTACTGTTTTGACTACTGATGTGCTCGCCAGGGTCATACTATCTCAAAATAGTTTTGAGGCATAGTGTCCCTAAGGCTCTTTAAGGCCAATGTGTATTTGCTAGTCTACAAGTCTAGTGGGGAGAAAGGAGGCTTATCTCTGATTCCTTCTTACTCTGACGATCTAGCTCTATGGGGATCCATCTTCCTGAAAGTCATAGTGTTTGATGCACCAGACGTAACATAAATTAGATGATTTCTTACTAGATTCCTAACTTCAGTCCCACAGTTAAGATTTTTGTACTTTTGTTCCACATGTTCATTAAAATCCTAGTTCAACTTTATAGTTCTGCTTTAGTTAATTTAGTTAACTCTACTAACGTCTATTTGGTTAATTGAGTTCACACCAATGTATTTCGCCCAGTTCTGGAGGACATGAAGGTCCACGTCAGGGTTCCTGCAGAGTCATGGTTTGGTGAGGGAGGACCTGTTTCCTCACACATAAATGGTTCTCCTTCAATGTGTCTTCAAGTGGTATAAGGGATTAGGTATCTTCCAGAGGTTGCTTTCATAAGAACATTAGTCTGATTCATGAGGTCCTTGAGCACCTGGCCTAAGCCCACTGAAGGTCCCAGTTCCATGATGACATCATGATGCACCTTAGGTTTCACCATGTGAATCTGAGGGTGGGAGACACAGAAACATTCCGGCCATCACAAGTTTATGACATTCATGAATAGGCAAAGGGCTTTTAGGTTGAAACAGGCTTTGAGCATCCTGTTTACCATTCTGGGATCTTATCTACTCATATGATTTGAGATGACAGTTCTTTACTGTTCTAAATTTCCTCAATATGAAGAAAATATTTTAGTCACTATTTTCTCTTGCTTTTGGTCTCAAACGTGTGTATGGATAGTCCATCCTGCCATGACTAAGCAAGAAAAGGGTTAAATCTTCTCACAACCATGTTATATGTGGCTTCAGAGAAAGGTGGAATTTTTCATACAGCACTGAAGAATTAATAATCATGCTGCCTCACCGTCATCCCACATTGTAAATTGATGGAACATTTCTGGTACATTTTCCTTCAATTGATTCTTAGAGGCATTTTTAAATTGATCATTACAGTGAAAAGAAAGACAGTGTATGAAAAAAATTAAGACTAAAAATAACATATGGCCAACTACTTAAAATATGCTCCAGTATGGCACTGAATTCCTAAAACGGTTGTGTACAAATCTCAGAGACCACGGTCTATTTTATCTAACATGATTTGAGAGTCAAGTAATTAGTGAGTGCTGTCTCTCTGTTGAAATAGTCATTGTGGTTGTGATGACCCCAGACTAGGAAACGTGTCTGTACCAAAGGTTGACTGTGTGGAAACCTGCAGGACTCAAACCTCCTGCAGAGAGATGAATAATTTAATTCAGAACATGATCATCCCACCTATGGCATAGAATTTACACCTATAAGCAGAAAAGAAATTTTGGTAACACGTGGAGAATGGTAAACAGAATGGTAAACAGGTTTGCTTTTAATTCACTTTTGTATGTAATGGATTCAGCAAAGAGCTAGTAAAGTGAAGCTAAGAAAATTTCGAATTCATGTTCTAAGGGTAAGAAAACAAAAGCTTCCATGATCAAAGAGGTGACTGAAAGAAAGACTGCATTCCACGGAGCAGGGACATCAGCAGTGAAGTTTTTCTTCTGGTAATATCTGGGTAGATTTAAAAATTTACCAAGGCCTCTTTTTCATCCCCAGGGACTGTGCTGCAGTTCGTCTGGGATTTGACCCTGGTATCTGGTATTTAAGAAATTCTCTGTGGGGGGCTACTTTGTAGGTAACCAGTCCAGCATAAGATTAGATTAGTTTAGGAAAATATTTCCTATAGTACAATGACTACATTCATTTAAGCTTAACTATTCCTGACACTCATAAAGAATAGGACTGGGTGAGATAGTTGTACTTCCTCAATAAAGAGTGCAAAAGAAATAGGACTTTAACTGTAATATGAATTTGAACTAAGATTCTTACAAAGCTGTCTCCTGAGAACATGGCTGGCAAAATTTCAGAATGGCTAACTAAGGCATGCTGTGGTGTTTTGTTATGTGTGTACGCTAAACAAAGAAGTCTTTCCTCATAGCCTCTAACCTCAGATGGAGCTGAACCCAGATTTTTGCCACCAGATTTCCTGGCTGCAGTCTTTGGAAAAATGAAGTTTTTAGTGCCTTAGGGTCATGATTCATTCAGCTACGAAGCTGGGGTTTAATCAGACAGGAAGGCGCTGTGCAGCGTGTAGAGGCAACACCAGTGAGAGCAACAGCGTCCAGGGGGACTCCACGCCTGCTGTGTGCAGTGATATCTTGAGAAGCACAGGTGGAGCAAAGTGGTAAGCACGGTACCTGTTTATTGTGATTAAAATGGTGTAAAGTTTCATCTCTATCAGGCAGGTAAAATTTGATTAAAATGAAAAGTCAGCAGAGGGCTGGCAAGATAGTTTAGCAGTCTAAAGTGCCTACTTAGGAAAGCTTAGGCAACTTCGGGGACCACAGGGACCATGGTTTGATCCCTGGCACCACATGCTGTGCCAGCCCCACCCTCAGGGCCGGCTGAGGGAGCCATAATACAAGAAAAAGAAAAATCAGCAGAATTTTTTTTGTTTGAGATCTGTAGAGTTAAATATATATTTCGTAAGCTCTGTAACAATGGTCATAAAAATCTACCGTGCGTTTCCTCCCTCTCCCTCTCCCTCCCTCCCTCTCCCTCTTCTACCTCCCCCTCCCTCCCTATCCCTCCCTCTCCCTCCCTCTCTCTCTCTCTCTCTCTCTCTCTCTCTCTCTCTCTCAATTCTTTGGTGTTAGGGATTAAACCCAAGGCCTTGCACAGGGTCAACATTCGTATTACCTAGGGGCTACATTGGCAGTCCAAGCATTGTTTTGCAAACAGAGCTGAAATAAAACTATGGCAACCTCCTGACCTAATAAACAAACACAATAGAAATATGGAGTGCACAGTTAATGTCCTAAGACAAAGAACAGACAACATACATCAGAACCTCACTGCAGCCCATCCCCAGGACACCCAGCCAAGGAGGCGGGTTCTCTGCTCTCAGCCCTTTCTTCCATTTCTTAGGAAACCCCATACCATTAATAAAAGAAATAAAACCCCTTTTGAACTGGGCTTCCTTAAGTATAAGCATAGAAATGTGAAGTGCAGGAACTGATTTAGGAAGAGTGCATCCATCTCAGTAAAACAGAACTGGCCCAAGGCAGATGGTCTTGGGACTGAGCTACAAATGAGAACAGGAAGTTGCTTGAAACTCCATTAAATATGGGCAATGTACTTACAGCTGAGCAGGATTTTGCACTAGAAAACTGTTGCATAAAGCTAATAAATATGTATGGAGATCTTTGCAGATTTATCCCATAGTAGGACATTAAAAGTTTTAAGAATAATCTGTGCTAGAGCTAAAAAGGGAAATATCTGAATTCTCTACAGAATATTATAGACTTTGGCATCAAATGAATTTGTGACAACATTACCCCTCTTTTTTTTTTTTTTAATTTTTCTGTTGCCACCTTTGCTCCGAGGTAGCCTCACCTGTCCAGTATAAGACAGAAAGGACAGTTCTGGTTGAACACTTAAATTCTACTTTCTCAGTTTCTCTTGTGCTAGAAGGTTTCGAGGCCCAAAGGAGCAACCTGTGTCCTCTCTACTCCTCCCTTCATATGTGTATATATATATATATATATGGTGGCTGGCTCAGCCTGCCCTGGGGGTGGGGCTGGCCCAGCATATGGTGCTGGGGATTGAACCGCAGTCTCTGTGGTTACCTAAGCTTGCCTAAGCAGGTGCTTTAAACTGCTGAGCCATCTTGCCTCCCAAGCTGAACCAGTGACATTTATTTCAGACCCTTGTTCTGCCCCCTTTGCTATGGATTCTGAGCAGGCTAATACAGAAGCCATAACTTTAAAACATTTTTTTAAAGAGAGTATGACATAGTATTAAAATGAAAAAAAAATTCAAATAATACAGAATTTCAGGGGCTGGGGAGATTGCTCAGTAGAATAAGTGCTTTCCTGGCAAGCTGAAGGGCCTAAGTTCATTCCCTGATTCTGAAGAAAAAGTACAGAATTTCAGTAAACAGAATAATATGCATTTCACTGTATTTTCTGTGCTGTATACTGTTGTCCTCAAATTGCTTGTTCATATCACCAGATATATGCCTACAGAACTGGAATAAGAAAGAAAGAAAATAAAAAATTAAGAAAAAAAGGAAAGGAAGAGGAATTGAAAAAAGAAGACAAAACTCATTAGCTGCTCATTGCCGTAGAGCAGTGGAACTCCGCAGTACAGTTGTCCAAACCGTCCTGCTTGCCTGTGTGGAGGTATCTCTTTCCCACACTCCCTCTCCGTAGCTCAGTAATTCTTTCCCTTTGAAAAGATTCATTCCCTTTTCCCGATATCTATTGTATCCTTCAGACTTTACTTTCTCTTTCAGGTTTTTACACTAAAGGGACAATGCCATGCTTGCACATGTGGGTCTAACTTATTTCACATATGAATATGGTCTCTAATTGCATTTATTTACTGGCAGAAGCCTCAAATTTGTTCTGTTTTTATAGCAGAGTAACACTCCATCGTGGAAAAAATACCACATCTTCTTTAACCACTTCTCAGGTGATGGGCATGTGGGTTGCAGAAGCAATCACTTTTATTTGGATAACTATTTAAAGATTTTGTTTGTTATTCATTGATACTTGGCCTGAATTTTTTTTTCAAAGATTTATCCACGTCAATAATAATATTTTTTTAGAATTCTGTGTACTGGACAAAGTATTTCGTCCATCAGACAGGCTGCACTCCGTGAAAAAGTATAGACACTGGACAATGGAAGTAAAAGCTGATGGCTTTAAATTGGCAGTTGTCAAAATTGAGCCGTTCCCAAGATACTCAAGTATATCTGAACACCAGCATGATATAAAAAGGGACACTGCAGCTGAATGAAAAAGGAATCAGAATTTACTTTGTACATACGTTATAATCCTAATTGTATTTGTACCATCCTCCCATTTTGTTATTGGAATATTAAATGCAACACATGTAAGTCTACCTAAATACTAGCTTAAACTTATGCCAAAATGTCTGCAGCAGTTTGTCAATAAAGTTTAGTCCTTTTTCAATAAAAAAAGAATTCTGTGTATACTGGAACAGAAGCTGTGAAAAAATAATGCAGAGGAGGAAATGATATATTAATCGAAACAAATTACATTAGTCCAGCTTTTCTTGGTGCAGAGAGCCCATAAAATATTATTGAAAACAAAAACAAGTGAATGACTCCACTTTCCTGGTAAATGAGATTTTGAGGTGAGGCCAGACCTGCCATGCGGCAGCTAAACAACCCCATTTACCTGGATGTCAAGGCTTTCGCTTTGTCTATTGAGGGGCAAAGGACTTGAGACTGTCCCTTTGTTATAAACTGCTGTCTTCTTCCTTCCTTGGAACAAGTTGGCTTCCATGTTCTTTCTCTCATACATGGTGGCCTGTTGCTCCCTTCTTCAGCTATTTACTTCCTGTCCATATAAATACTAAATAAGATAAAGAATAGAGACAAAGAACTCTAAAGACTTTAATTTTTTGGTACTGGGAATCAAACTGAGGACCTTGCACTTGCCAGGCAGGCACTTATGCTATAGCTCTGTAGGACTCTTAAAGTGTAGCATTTAAAAAACAAACAAACAAACAAAAACAAAAAAGCTCCCATTTTTTCAACTTCTACAAAACCTGATGAGATAAACATTTAAAGATGTACTATTATACTTCCCGATTTTGCATTTGTTCAAACAGTACACACTTGTCAAGCCTGCTTTGTGTGAAAAGCGACCATGTATGCTGTACTGTAACTCTCGCAATGTTTGGATTTAGCACAGTGTCAGTAGCAAATGGGAGGTCTGTGAGAATTGCAAAACTATGATAGAGCGCCTCCCACATGCTAGTTTATTTAAGCCAAGCACAAGATAATGCTAAGGCATTGTTTTTTATAACAGTAGGTAAACATCTGTACCTCTTCAGGACTTTTCGACACATAAAACAAATAAATCACTCTTTGGCACACATCTTCTCTGCTTTCATCACCCAAAACAAACATCTCTTTCACCAAATCCAGCCAGCCTTTTCTGACAGTCATAGAAGAATGAGTGTCAAAAATGAAAAGGTTTAGAACTGATGTGCTGAAAAGTAACAGGAAAACTCCACAAGCTCTTGTGAAGTGCGATGAACACATTCGGTGTCCAGCTAAAATCTGAAAACTAAATTGGCCTGCAGTTGCACCTGCTCCTACCTATAACTTGTCTGCATAAGGACGCCAAAAGAACAGTTTCTATTATTCATTCATCCATGCATGGACAAACCCAACTCCTGATTGCACAAATATGTGGAACTTTCACAAGTTCATTTTATAGAACTGGAGTCTGGAGTGGGGATTGCCAGGTGTGGGAGCAGCTGGGAGTGGGAGTTTGGAGAGATCTTAGTCAGAGATAAAATGTGACTTAAATGAGGAGAGTTAGCCAGAGAACTATCACACAATATGATGACTGCAGTTAATACTAATAGAGTGCATTTTTTAAAGATAAGAAATAATGAAGTTTTTGCAATTTTTACTTTAAAAAGAAGAATAGATAAAACAAAATGTCAAAGCAAGATACAAGGGGAGCAGCAATAATCAATACATTGCATATTGTTGTCTTCAGAACACAAATCTTTTTCAATCAACTAAGAAAAACTATGTATCTGTCTATCTTAGCTATCATGTATACATATTTATCATCTATCTATCTATCTATCTATCTATCTATCTATCTATCTAATCTATATCTTCCTTCCCCTTTCTTCTATCACAGTTTCTCTTTTCTTCCTCATTCACAGCATTTGTTGCACAGTTTGGTTCTTTTATCCAGTTTCAGTTTTCTCCTCTTGTGAGATTCTACAGTGTTTTAACATGTGGTCTGATTTATGTCACTTACAGGAATAGTTTTGAATTGCATGCATTTACCTATAAAAGTCTCCTACTTATCCTTCTTCATGTCTAAGTAGTACTTCATCATATAAAAGAAAACATCTTTTCTATCTGTTCCTTAGTTGGTGAACATTTGAGTTGTTTCCAGGATCTAGCTATCACAAATTTTGCTTTTGTATACATGGGTGTACATATATTTCACATAGATGGGTATATATATAGATATATGATATTTTTAATTCTTGTGGGATGATGTCTAGTAGGAGAATAGCTCACATGGGACCTCTAGCCACAGTTTTCTGAGGCATCTCCACACTGATTCCCACAGTAGTTACTCCAGTCTATACTCCCACCAACCATGAGTGGGCAAGCGTTCCTTTTTCCTAAAAGCCTCTTCAGAATTTGTTATTGGCTGATTTCTCAGTGATAGCCATACTTTTTGAAAAGACATGTAGTCTCAGCATTGTTTTTAATTTGCATCTTTCAGATGAGCAATGATGTTGAACACCTTTTCATATATTTGTTTTCCTTTTGTATTTCTTTATTTGAGAAGTATGTATTTATCTCAGATGACCCTTTTCAGTTTTCTTGTTGAATTTGAATGGCCCGATTTTTTTTCTCAAATTTATTTTATGTCTTCTAGATACAGGTCCTTTGTCTGAGCTGAGGACAAGCAGCTGTGTGGTTTTCTGATTCCAATGATTGTCTTTTCACTCTGTTGGTAATTTCTTTTGTTGTGCAAAAGGTTTTTAGTAAGGTGATATCTCATTTTTGATTCTTTGTACTGTTTCTGATGTGGTTAAGTTCGTGAACGTTCTGCCTACCCCTATATCTTTAAGACTTCTACCTATTTTTCTCTTCCAGTATACTTAGTGTGCTTATTGCAATATTTTGACTTTGGCTTTATTTACTTCCTAGATTCTTTCTGACTTTAGTTGACTGGCTGGTGATGGACATGGGTCTAGGTTTAGTCTTTGCAATGTGGAAAGTCAGTTTTACAGTATCATGTATTACAGAGGCTATCTTTCATTCAGCAAACCTGTTTGGCTCCATTGTCAAAAATAAAGTGGCTGAGTGTGTTTGTAGTTGAGTCTGCATTTTCTAATGTATTCTACTGGCTCTCTGCATCTTTAAATCTGTCCCATTGATTTTGTCAGTACCATGCTGATTTTATCACCATAGCTTGGTAGTATAATTCCAAGTTGTGCATTGTGATGCCTCTGAGTTACCTTTGTTGCCAAAAATGACTTTGGCTGCTCTAGGTCTCTTGTGCTTGCAAGTGACTTTGAAAAATTTTGCTCTGTGAAGTTTGCTAATGATATTTTGATTGAGTTGCATTAAATATGCATAAATCTGCCCTTTGGGAATAGAACATTTTCACCATGCTGGTTTTCCCTATCTTTGAACAAGGGATATCTTTGCATTCTTGAAAAGTTCTAGCAGTACATGACAAAATGAGAACCACATGAGTAACGGGTAAGTTAGTGGCTATGATGAATAATTAGACAGAATCTTGGGTAGTTGTCGTGATTCTAACTCCCACAGTGTGACTATATCACATTGTTTATTAACTCTACTATTCCCTTTCTTCAAGTAAAATGAGGACAGAATATTGAAGATTTCCAAATTTCTTTCAAATTCTGAGACACAGAAAAGGCCATCTATGGTGATCATAAGTAGAAAAAATGTCTTTGGAGACCTGGCCAGCATTTTCTGTGAAAATTATATAGTATACTATTTCAACACAGGTACTAAAAGTCTAAGGAAAGAGCAGAAAGACTTAACTTGAAAGCACTGGGCCTGCTGTAACAATAAAATATACTTACTGAAAATCTGCAGTACCTACAAAATAAGAAGCACTAAATCTGAATGGATTCAGTATACTCATAGACACTAGCATAAAACCTATTAACCCACCAGCTGAATTTAATTGAGTTACGTGTATAGTGAAAGAGAGGCTGTGGGAGGCAGGCTGAGAGCTCTCGTGGTGATCCTGACAGGGAAGATGCGAATGAAGAGCTGTCCAACTGTGCCTGTGCTGAGTTGCCTGAAAGAGCAAACATGCCATCGATATGGCCATGTCACTGTGTCACTGTGTGGTCCCCAACCCAAAATTAGTAAGGCAGACTGGCTCATGATCACTCTCGATTGGGTTTGTGAAACAGACCTCCTCGGCTTTTTCCTAAATGGTGGCCCCTGTTTCTATACCGTAATCTCTACCAAATTCCACTTGTCACTTCTTGATGCTGTACTGTGTAGCTGCAAACATAACACAACATAGGGGCAAGACATAACACAAGCAAGACAGAGCTAGCTTTTAGATGGGTGACAATTATTTCCTAGTAGGTGGTGAACAATACTAAACCAATGGTGGCTTTAACAAATAGTAAAATCCAAAATGTTAAGAATAATTATTTCCAGACTATAATCATATTTTTGTAGCATGTGCACTGATACTGTAATCACTTCTATATTTGAAAAAAATGAACCTGTTAATAATTTGCGAATGCTTGATGGTCTTCATAGGTCACTAAGTGAGCATCTCAGCTTCCTGCTTATCCTTCTGTGCAGTTTTCCTTCTGCGCTTTTTGCGGAGCTTCAGAGAAAAAGAAACGCTGCTCACATGTATGGCATTTCATTCTTGTGGAACCCTAGAATGATAACACTGTAATTAACATCCTTAAACAAATGAAGGAAATAAGAAAATATATTTCTGATAATTAACATTATGCTGGAGGAAATTTTGTTTTTACTGCTACAACCAGCACTGTCTCTTCCTGTTAATTAGCAAGAGCTCACCTATCTATTAAAATTAGGGTTTTCTTTAAAATACTTCTAGCCAATAAGCCAGGGAGGTAGCTCAGTAGAATAAGTGCTTGCCTAGCAAGGGCAAGGTCCTGAGTTCAGTGCCTGGTACTGCAAAATAAATGAATAAACAAATAAATAAATACGTAAATAAATAGATAAATAAAATACTTCTACCCAAAATATATTCAAGGAGTGTTTGGAAAAGAAACACTTACTTACTATGGAATGGCCAGCAAATCAAGATTTATAACAACTCTTTCTTCCCTCTCTCATATCTCCCTTGTGGCACAGATACCTACAGAAAATCGTGCTCTGCCCTGCAGATTAATTTTCTTTGAAACTGTTCTTTCCTTTGAATTAAAGGGTAAGTGTACTTCTGCCTAAATCATTTGATATGTGTTCATGGTAGTTACTTCCCAGTTTCCTTTCTCAGTGGGACAACCAAGCTTTGTCCGTAACCCTTGCCCTTATAAATAGTCAGTTCATTGTCCTTCCCATTCCGTTAGAACCCTTCTCTGGCTTTTGATGGTCTCATATCACTTGCACAGCTATTCGTAAGAGGTGTCTTCATTTGCTCTGATACAAAAGATGCAGCGGACAGTGCAAAAGCCAGGGCCCACATCTTTACAGACTTCACCAACTTTCTCCTCTTCACCTTGAAACAAGATTATGTGCCTTCCGCCTCATCTGTATTGAATGAGCACTGTGACGTCTTCAGTTCATCTAGCAGAGTGGCACATGCCTGTACTCCCTCTACTGTATGAGGCAGAGGTCTGAGGATTACAATTTGAGTCCAAGCTGGTTAAGTTAGGGACTTGGCAAGACTCTGTCTTCAAAAAATAAAATGACCTGGGGATGTAGCTGAGCATGAAGGCCCTGGGTTTAATCCCTACTCTTAAGAAATAGTCTCAATTCTTTTTTACTCTGAAAAGGCTCGAATTTCTGAAATTTAATCTGTATTTTATAAATTTTGAACTTTATCATAACTTTCTTTAGTTTGTTTTCTTTACTACTGATTGATGCTTTAACTAAATGTAGAATTCTAGGTTGATCTCTATTTTCCCTAACTTTTTTTTTTTTTTTTTTTTTTCCAGTGCTGGGGATTGAACTCAGGACCTTGCACTTACCAGGCAAGCACTTATTCTACTGAGCTATCTCTCCAGCCCTTCCCTAATATTTTTGATGATATCATTTTATTTCATTTGGCTCCTATTACTGAAGACAAGTTCACTGTGCTCCTGGAAGCGCATTTTTCTTTTTCTTTTTTTTTCAGGTTTGAGGTGCTGCCTTTATTTTAGATGGCATGATGTGTACAGAAGACCCTGCAGCGATATTCTGTAGAGAGTGGACAGAAAGTAGGCGGTAAAGTATCCCTGAGAAATCACTTCCAAGCAGGTCAGCATTGGGTCCCTTTGGCCTGAGACCTCCACTTGTCCGCAAGCTCCTCACATGTGCTTGAATGTGCTACTGGCAGGTTTCATTACTCAGGAACTGCTTGGTGCTTGACATGCTTAGGCACTGATGAGGTTCTCTTCTTTTGTCTGGTGTGGACTACACAGTGCCTGGATTCCTTGAATTAGACTTCTGTAGGCTAACGTGGCTGGCGATTTGGGGGCTTCCATGAAGAAGGACTGGCCTTTGTTGTAGCTCTTATCTATGTGCGGATCCAGAGGCACTCTGCCAAGGAGAGGGATCTTGCGGTCCTAGCACATGGCCTCTGCACCCCCAGTTGTTGGGGGGAAACTCTGAGATTTTTTCTTACACTTGGGGCAGACTAAGCCGCTCATGGTCTCCACCACCCCGATGACGAGCAGCTTCACTGTATGGCAAAAGCTGATTTCTTTCCGGACATCTTGCTATGATATCTCCCGAGGGGTGGCAGCGATCACTGCGCCATCGATGTGTGCTGCGGCCAGATACTGGACAAATGAGAGGTGCCCATCGGATGTGCCAGGTGGCGTGGCCACAAGGAGGCAGTCCACATCCCCCCATCCACATCACAGAGCAACTGCGTGAGCATACCATTTTTCTTCCAGATAACGTCATCGTCAGGGCTGCTGAGCAGGAAGCCCACAGGTGTCACCCCCAAGTTATCTTCTGCATACCCTGTAGACCAGCCTGAGGTGAACCTGTTCTGGTAAACCTGTTTTCCCTCCAGTCCCATGATCTTGGGAATCGAGGGCCCACATATATCGACGTCCAGCAGGGTAACCTGTGTGTTTTCGCCCTCCGCTGGGCCGTGGGCGCTGTGGGCGCTGAAAGCGCTTTTGCCAGCGCTGCCTGTCCCAGACAACACCAAAACTTTGTGCGCCGCCATCTTCATTTTCTCTTTAATTTCCTCAGTGGCTTGGTCCAGAGTGGCGCTGTCTCCAGAAGCACACAGCTGCTGCCTGGGACATACCTGACACCAAGTCCCTTGGCCCGCCTGGGTGCTATTGGCCTGGGACAGTCCTAAGGCACCGCCTCCATCGCGTCACTCTTGTCCATACCTCGATGCAGCACTTGTGGTTGTGTTCTTATTCTTCTCAGTGCCTACTATGTTTCTTTAAGCTGAGCACGCGTGTTTTTCTTTTATTGTGGGAAATGGTCCCAACTTCCTCTTAAATTATTGCTTCTGTTCAATTACAACCATTACTTTTCAAGCACTAACTCTGCTTCTGAAAGCCCTGCAGATGAAAGCTGTCCTCTCTCATCTATTCCTGAGCTCCTCTGCCGTGTTAGCTGCGTGCTGCTGTGGACCAAATGACTCTGAACTGTGGAGTGAAGCAAAACGGAGTGGAATCAACAGCACAGTGGCCGCACTCCACCGTAAACAACATTCGGCGTCACCTCACTATTTGTGTAGTTCAGACATCTGGATGTGGGTGAGGGAGGGCGAAGGGTACTGTGGCTCTGCAGTCCTCTCAGGCTCAGCTGTGCTCCAAGCTAGGACTGCGGTGATGGTGGTACTACTATGTACATATGCTGCTACAGACATTTACTAAAATTATTGACATGTATTTTTATGATGTGTTAATTTTTGTGAAATATAAAATACACAATAAAGTTATTAAAATGATTTCAATTCTTTTTTAAACATAGCTTTTTATTTTTATGTATTATTTTTTTATTTTTGGTCTTTTTTTGAGACAGGGTCTTGCTATGCAGTTCAAGCTGGCCTTAAGTTCACTGTTGTAGCCCACGCTGGTCTCGAACTCACACTGATCCTCCTGCCTCAGCCTCCCAAGTGCTGGGATTACAGGCATGAGCCACCATGCCTGGCTAAAATGCTTTCAAATTTTAATGACTATTTCCATTTAGAAATTTTCTTTCATTTAATTTTAAAACCTACTTGTCTATTATCTCACTACAGAAATCTTTCCTAGCTACGTTGTCTCAATGGCAATGCATTTTTTTCTTTTTAAAACCTCTTTAAGAATGTTTGCTACAATTGCTCCATGTTCTCTTTTCAATTGCTCAACTTTTTCTGTCTCTTCATGGGACAGTCAAACTGATTCGTGACATGTCACTCTTGTCCTTTCCTGCCCTGCAAAATGTGGAACTTTTCAGTTTTCACTGTCGCGTAGCAATTGTTTTAGCTGTGGGGATGCCCTGTGTGCCCTGTTCAAGAAAAAGTGCCCTCAGAAAAAACTTTATGCTCCTGGATCTTTTTGTTGTTGGTGGTGTTGTTGTTGTTAATTTTTGAACTACGTAGGAGGTGTGTTCCCAGACAGGGCAATTTTTCTTTCTGTCTGACACATGAGAACAGATGTTTCCTCATTGCTTTGTCTTCTAATCTGTACAGCTTTTGAAAAACTTCCTTTAAAACAGCCAAAGCAGCTTCCTGAAGCTCTTCCCACCCAAGGCTCTGCTTCCAGGACTGCGCATGTATCCAGGGCACAATCCAAGAGCCAAGTACCGCTCGCCAAGCTTCCAGCCCCACGCTCACTTCTGTCTCTTCCAGCGTGCTCAGTTTGCGCTTCTCAGCGTGTTTGGATCCTCCTACCCCGCCCTTTCAGTCTTTTGTGCATAGCTTTGTATTAAAAATAGTTTTGGAATGTATGATAGCTATCGTGAATTGGGAAGAAACTGCTCAAAAGAAAAAAGAAACTGGTGGGTGAAATGAGAAAGGAAGAGGGAAAAGGGGGCAAATATACATACAAATATAAGACAGTTAAGATAGTTATAGAGCTAGTTTCTCTTAGTTCATTGACAAGAATGATTTTTAGAGCACCCGCATAGCAGACACAGGGGCTGGGCTCGATCCCCCATGTAGTGGGCAGGCCCTGCCCCTGAGGAGCACTGAGATGCTGCTGATTCAGAGGAGCATGGTGGCACACGCCTGTAATCCCAGCGCTTGAGAGGTTAAAAACAGGAGAATCAGTGCGAGTCCATTCTCTGTAGTGAGACTCTGTATGCCCTGTACTAAATATGAAAAAAAAAAAAAAAAAGATATGAAAAGAATGATTTGAGCTAATATTGTCTGGACATCATTTCATGTCTCTGTCTTGTACTCTGGGTGACTACTAAGGAGATAACAATGCATTAGTTAGCACTACTGTCCTATTAGCCTGATCTGAAACTTTGTTGTAATTAATTTTCGTTTTTTTCTTTTGTTTAAAATAAATAAATAAATAAATAACTATTTTTGGAGCTGGGCACAGTGGCACATGTCTTTATTTCTGGCTAATTGCAGGGCCATGGCAGGACGATAACAAGTTCAATCCCCTAAACCCCAAGGGAATTTAGCAAAGATATGTCTCAAAAGAAACAATAACAAAGTGCCTGGCTATTGCTCAGAGGGACAGCGCTTCTGGGTTCTAATCCCAGTGACTTCTCATTCACACAAAATGTTTTATCCATTATTTCCATTTATTTCTAATATGTGAGTTCTGACTATCTTAGTTCAGTGTACATCTTGTTGGAATGTCTTACTTTTCAAATAATATTGTCCCCTTTATATTCTTATTTTACTTGGTTCCTCAAGACACTGAATGTCACAACTCCTAATGCCATACATCTTTCCGTGTGGGTTTTGGTGACACCATCTAGTTCCTTAATTTCTTCTCACCAAATGCCATGTAACTTGGAAGCAAAGCAAGAACTCTGTTACCAGATAGACCTCAACTGAACTGATACATTCTTCACATCCCTACTCTGTGACCTGTAGGTAATATGATGACTTCAAGATCTCTACTTTTCAGCCGGGCGTGGTGGCTCATGCCTGTAATCCCAGCACTCGGGAGGCTGAGGCAGGAGGATCGGTGTGAGTTCGAGACCAGCCTGGGCTACAAAAGGGAGCTTAAGGCCAGCCTGAACTGCATAGCGAGACCCTGTCTCAAAAAGACAAAAAAAAAAAAAGATCTCTACTTTTCAATGGACAGAATATTTTGAAAAGTTGCGGTGAAGCATATAAACACAGAGTATTTGAAGGACCCAACCGAGCACTGAGAAAGAGTGAGTATGTGCCCTGTAGCAGCAGTGCAAGGTTTTCTGTCCTCGTATGTAAGGGACCATTTTGCACAGCCTCTCCAAACGAGGTCAGTTCAAGGTTTTTAAGAGACAAAATAGCAGAAAGGAGGCCCATGGTTTGTTTCCAGGCTTGTTTCAGTACATCAAATCACCCAACCAAAAGAAAAGGTTATTTTCCTGGCATTTTCTTTCCCATAGGTGAGGACACAGACTTTATGAACAAAATCCTGACGACACAGGAGCTATCACAAGGACTCAACAGCTGGGATCTCTTCTTCTTAAAATGCTTTTGCATGGCAAAAGAAACTGTCAACAGGGAGAAGAGACAATCCAGCATAAGGAGAATAGTTGTCCAGCTGCCCCTCAGGCAATTAATTTATATCTAGGATATATAAAGAATGAAAATAATCAGACCCCTGAAATGTAAAGACCCAATTCAAAAAGAGAATTTGCAATAAATACACAGTTCTTGGATGAAGAAGCAGAAACAGCAAATAAATATTTGAAAAGTTCAGCCTCACTGGCCACTTGAGATTCGCAAATGAAAACAACACTGAGATTCCATCTCCAGGAAGAAACGCTCCAGGAAGAAATGCTCCAGGAAGAGGAGCAATGGGGAATGGTCTTGGTTGGGGTGTAGACTGGAATAACCATGGTGTGGAGATTCCTCAAGAGACTAGATGGGAGGTTCCATTTTACCTAGATGTTCCCCTTCTTGGTATTTTCCTAGAAGAATTAAAAGCTCCATATGACTGAGTTATATGCACATTCATGTTTACAGCACAATGATATGTAGTAGATAATTCTTGGAAACAACCCAAATGCTCATCAACCAATAAGTGAAGAAAGATGGGGACCTTTCTTGTATACAATGGAATACTACTCGGCAGTAAAGAAGGGTAAACTTGGGACATTTTTATCTAGATAGTTGCACCTTGAAATGATCCCTTTGGTGTAATAAATCAGACACACCTTTAAATATGACACTGCTTCTCTGGTGTGAAACTAAAGGGTAAATAAGGGCAAAAATGTATAATAGATATTGTGAAATCAGAAGAAAATGTTCAAATGGACAGGGAACAAAGGAGTGGCAAGGAAGAAAGAAAGGGCAAGAAAAGAGAAAAAGAACAGAAGGAGAAGTGAAATGAAGCTACTGTGCATGAGGAGGAAATGGTGGCTGGGGGGAGGCAAGGGGAACAGGAAAAGAAAGAAGCAAGGTACGGCGTGCGTGGCACCACTTCCCCAGGATGAATGCCGTCATTATGTGTATCTAAAGCGCATGAATAAACAAATTTAAAAAGACCGCAACTGCGATCTTA